>VOPJ01014933.1:23968-122301 GCA_014673585.1 Semibalanus balanoides | reverse complement strand
GTGGTGCTCATTTTACCACTTGACTTGACATACATCAAGAAATGGTCAAGTTAAAGTCAAAGGTAGGTCAACAAACGTCAAAACTTTTAATTGATAAATAAACACAAAAAAACATGTTGCTGGACCAGTTTTGTCTAAAAAATACGGTGCTGATATATAATTGTCTGTATCTTGTCAATACAAGCAAAAAAGAGCAAGTTCAAAATATGACGTCGCGAGTACCTTAGATGCCATCCCTCAGTCAAAAAAGATTATATCATATTGAACTCGGTATGGTAGTTGTTCGCATATGATTATCTGACATATATTCCGTTTTTTAATATCTTTGAAAATTTTGATTTTGTGAACATTTATAACAAAAAAAACTTTTTTGAGACTTTAGAGGTCAAAACCCAATTAACAAAAAATCAAAGATAGCCAAATAGTAGCCCCTTTCATTTGCTATCTTAAACAGTTTTTGCATTGCATTTTGCTAAAACCGCGCCCCGCTGGGGTCTCCAGCCAAACGCGCGCCGCTGAGGGGGGCAGATTCTGACCCCTCGTTATTTCCCGAACCAATAAATGCAGCGAGACGCACAAGGCGGCAATTGAAATCTCTCAATGATACACATCCAAAGCACAATTGATCCAAAGCATATATGACATTCTTGGAATCAGGTACCTCACAGTCATGTAAAATGTCAAAATTTAGAGATTTTATTTTTTTGATATTTTGTTCATCCAAAGCCTTATTTTGAGACAATCTTTGCACAAAGTGCTCTCAAAGTTATAATTAATATCCCGCAATAAACAAAAAATAAATTTTAATCAAAGTTCAATGCAAAGATCGGGTCACAAAAGGTCACTTTTGGCAAGAGGTCTACGAATGTCCTCTACACTCGTTTTATGGGTTGATTTACACGTACAATTCGATAGGAGTCAGTTTTACAACCTGATACGACAAAATGGCAACGTCAGGTCATTTAAGGTCAAAATTTTATTTTGAATAATCTATACAAAAAAGCGTGTTTATAGACCAATTTTGTCCTAACAATACTGTGTCATTTATTTGTCTATATCTGGTCAAAAATTCAAAAAAGTTATTAGAAAGTGTCGTTATTAGTTACGTATACTTTGGAATCCTAATTCAGTCAAAAATAGAGATATAGCTTTGAAATTCTTACAAAGTTATCTCACATATATTCAATTGTTTTATATAATTAAAAAATGTGGTTTATGATATATCTTCTAACAAATTGATTTTTAGGGGCTAAAACATTAAGTTTTTAGCAATCCGAGATACTTATGCTGAAGACAATGTCATTTACTCGCTCTTGTTGCTTTTCGTTTGTGAAATGCTTCAAAACTCCATTTTTATTATTTGTGAAACATTTATCGTTTTCCACCAAAAATGGCATGACACAATGTCATTAAAACGTCACTATCTCCCAAAATACTAAATAAATTTAATTTATTTTTAGAAGACGTAAAATTAATGTAGCATAAAGTTCTGAAAGTTTCACGTAGATCAAAAACACTGTCATAGTTTTTGAGCTATTGAAGAAAAAAATCCGGGAGGTGGGGGTAGATTTTGCCCCCCAGTGGGACGTGGGTTAACATATGGCTTTTGTACGGCCTGTGAAAGGTTAGCTGATTTTTGCGTCAAAATATTGTCTAGTTACGTTACTAAATTCAATATATCTTAAACATTTCTCGACACAATTGTTTCTTTTTGCACAGAAGACATCACATTAATGTATGTACAAGAAGGTACACGAAGTTTCATGTTGGTAACGCAAATAGTTTTGAATTATTTCGAAAATTCGCCAGAGGGGTTGTTATACGTCCCCCCCTCGTCCATGCCGGGTTAAGCAACAGCCCAACAGGTATGGTATTTGGCAGCACTTTACGCCATATAACAATCAATTTTGTGCGCGTGTAAGGCATTGATTCTGCTGCCATTCGGTGCTTTGTTGAAAATTGGCAAATGGTAACATGTGTTAAAAGCACACATGAGCCTTGACCCGGGATCCAGCTGAGATCCGGATTTATGTGTCCTGTGTCCTGGGATACACATGGAACACTAGATCCAGGTACACAATAAGCCGAAGCATCCACCAAGATCTTATATTTTGATATATTGTATGCTGATGGATCCACTGGGATCCCAGATCCTACTTCGGGATCCAGGCACGCTGGTAGGTATTATTGGTTCCAAAATAAGCGTCTCGCTGGGTTTGTCCTGCACAGCAGTTAAAGGGAATATGAATATACCGCCTTGGGAAAAGCATGTGAAATGACGGAGATGAGTGCCCAGATGAGTGGCACTCATCTCCATCACTCCACATACTTTTCCCATGGTGATATATTCTGTGCTTATTTGTGCTGTGCCGGCCAACCCAGCGGGACGTTTATTCTGGAACCAATTGTACATACTACTTGCTTATTTCTTATGTTGGAGAATCCATTACAATATCTATGATTGCTAACGTGCAAGATAATTTACAGGTAGTAATTATCCACATACATAGGGAGGAAAGGAGGGCAAAGGAGGCAATTGTCCCCCCTTAAGGGTCACAGCTGCCCATCGATAATATCCCAGAGACCCTTTGCATTAGCTAAATGGCTTTCAAAAAGCCCGTGACGTGACCGTGACGCAAGCTGGCGCCACGACAATATATTTAAGACCTTTTGCGAGCAAATCGAACGATAAACAAAAACACTAGGCTGAACACCGTGTGTTGACATTTCAATGACCTCTGCAGGTCAAACCGTGCGCCCAAAGGTTAAAACTGATAGCATATTGGTGGATAACTCGACGAGACCCACCTACATGCTTAGTTTGGGGCAGGTCGGAACTCGACGCTGAAAACGAATACGAGTACGACGCTAACTTGACGGACATAATATGAAATACAAAAAGTACCGAATCTCAGAAAAATACCAACAGCATGTAAATAAATGAGTTAACACCGACGGCAGTACAAGTGGTGACTTATATCAATGTTTCCAGCATACACTCGTGCTTCGTTTGATGTTGAGTAGCAGTGTCTAAAAACCATCCTGGAACGCAGTGATATCTGAATCGATTGTCCTCCTGTCCACGCGGTATATTCCACGGCTATTATCGGCATAGTCCGTAGCTGGTATAATTTGGCTGTATCCGTAGTGCTTGCTGTATCCGTATTGTTGTGTTTGTAGGAATAGTGTTTGTGTAGCTGTAGGTCCCGGTGAAGTGAACATAGTGCGTGAATTAGTAGTTGGTATAGCCGTAGCCGTTGGTCATCGATAGAGTATGGGGCAACCGCAGCCAGCAGACAGGCAAGACACCAGCTAAGAACAGAGAGAGAAGATAGCTAGGTCACATATAAAAATACTATCAGCTAAGAACAGAGAGAGAGACGTCAAGTCCGGCACATATATAGCATATACAAGAACAAGAGAGACGTCAGTCGGCACATATAAGACCATCTAAAGCAGCACAATCATCAGCTAAGAGAGAGAGAGAGAAGACGGTCAGTCGGCACATATAAGCCATCTATAATCTGCGACATCTAAGAACAGAGAAGAGACGACGTCAGTCGCCACATATAGCGCATCAGAATCATCAGCTAGGGAGAGAGAGAGAGAGAGAGAGAGAGAGACGAGAGAGATGAAGAGATGAGGAGAGAGAGAGAGAGAAGAGAAGACGAGAGAGAGAGAGAGAGAGAGAAGAGACGAGAGAGAGATGAGAAGTAGAGAGAGAGCAGTTAGACGGAGAGAGAGGAGAGAGAGAAGCAGAGAGGAGAGAGAGGGAGGGAGAGAGAGAAGAGAGAGAGAGAAGGAGAGAGAGAGAGAGAGAGAGAGAGTAGAGAGAGAGAGATAGAGAGAGAGAGAGAGAGAGAGAGAGAGAGAGAGAGAGAGAGACACCAGAGCCGGCATTAGTACCATCAGAATCGCCAGCTAAGGACAGAGAGAGACGTCAGAGTCGGCACTGAACCATCAGAATCGCCTGATACCTACAGACGGGTGAAACAATAACTCCAATGAACAGGAGCAGGCACATCTGCTATTTTTAGATCTACGGACTTCTACAGTGGCACAAATTATAATTAAATATAAAGTTAGATACACATGGATAATGAAACAGACTTATGAGTTAATGTTCACAGCTTTGTCAGTTTAAGGTTACTAAAAACAAAAAGACATCTTGCACACCATGCAGGGGCTTCTTTGTAATACTCTGACTGTTTTTCTGATCTAAATAGCCTACGTTCGTAACACCAGCAATCAGTCATGTGTTCAATATAAGGCATTGCATGATGACGAAACAAAGCTAAAAACATATACAGTATGCATAGCGTGCATACATTTTACATTGCGTTAAGCGTGCAAACAAAAGCTAACACAGAGGGATCTTCTAAAGAAGAAACTACCCAATGAACATTGTTGATCAAAAAGCATACCAACCTTCATGTTGGAGTTGCTGTAGTACTGGAAGACACACTGACCCCGCTGTGAGTGAACTGCAGACTGTTAAGAACAGTCCACTTTTATATGAGCGGACATAGCTTGTCCGGGGTTCCGCAGCACTGCAAACACTAATTGGTGTGCAGTGGTTTGTTGCAGCCAGTTATGTCCGGCATTGTGAGTGACCCTCAAGGTGCACCACGCCCACCACCTTTACAATGGTTACCTGACCCGCTATGGGCTGAAATGTGGTACCGCTTGTTCTGTTGTGGCAGACTTGTGAGTTATGTGACTACTTGTCTCTATCAGGATTGATGCATGTATTTTATATCGATTACGTGTTGTCTGATGGGTCCGGTACATACAACAAAGTTTGCCCGTTACATGTCAACTGAAGACACCTTCCATTTTGTTTTCTTCAAATCGTTTATTTGACTCCAGTACATATATTACACTGGCATCTGTGGGGGCTATTTCCTCCCAGACAATTGTTGGGTAAGCAGCGATCACGATCAATATATTTGAAAGAAATCAAGTTTAATGGGGTGTACTCAGACGAGTAAAGTGTAGTCATAATAACCAGTAAGACGCCTTAAACGGCGAAGGACGAGCAAGTCCGAATAAATCCGCGTCAGTTTATCCCGTCCAACGGAGGTTCGTTCTTGTGCAAAGCATCGCTTTTTTAATTATTTTCGCTATTTTATGTTTGGTCCAAATAGATCCGAACTAAATGATACTTTTTGAACTATAATAGGTTGCAGCGTTATTTTTAATTTGCAATTATAAGCTTCATTTGTAGCAAAATTAATTTCGGGTGGTATTAGATGGATTGATTGCGCTTTACATCTGCATCATTTTTATCGTCTAGCACCTTTGGTTTGGAAGCTACGGGCGTTGTAAATGAAGGAAATGTTATAATGAATCGTCAATCAAAAATTTACAGCAGATTTTTTAACAGCGAAATACTGCATTAACACCTCAATTTTTGGCATGCATTTTAAGAGCGTAAACATTAGTCTACAGATTGGTGGTTGTTTATCGCTTCTTTGTCCATTAGGTGCTCAGACTGAATTTAAATTGTGAAGACGTCATAGCAACTAATGATTTCGCTTGTATTAGCCAGTAACTTTGGCACGTTCACGCGCCGGATCGACACATAGCTGCATACGCCGTGCGGGATCCGTTCATCTCTATCGTGTCTGTGTTTGAAACCGTGTCTTTTGGCGAACTTTGGTTCCGAGATATACCGGTTCCGGTATTCAGCAACGATGTTTTGCATGTAAAATTTTCGTGGACGTAACAGGGTGCACGTGCGCAACGTCATGTGACAGAGTGTTGTGCAATCATTGCCCAGTGGTGTGGTCTCCAGCCTCACATCAAATTTTAGCTTTATAGGTCCAGCCGTTTCTCAGCTACAGCAGGGGCGCGATATAGCCTTCGTTGTTGGCGCGCCCATAAAAAACAATCATCATCAGCTACAGCAGGAAAATACTTTCTGACACCCCTGACGCGGCACGTGTCACGCGCCATGCTGACCCATCACATGATACAAAATATGTAAATAATCATAATTTCATTGAATGGGGCTATCAGATGGCGAAAAAAGCTTGTCAATCGGATGCGGGATTCAAAAGATATAAGCTTCAGACCAGCGTCGCGGTCTGGCCGGGCCCGGCCGGGCCAGGCCGGGCCGGGTCGGCCGCTTATATGTGAGAAAAATCCGGTATTCAATGAGGACTCGCTCCGCGCTTCGCGCTCGCTCTTAATGATCTAAAACATTTAATTATTGTTTTTAATATTCATGTGGATGGTAGCTTAGATAAATTTGGATTATAAAATCCAAAGCAAAGGTCATATGATGTCTATCCATTTTATTAAAATGATATATTTTACGTTGAATGCTCTTCAAACTTAATGCGGAATAATCTTTGCTCTAGATGGCTATGTATTGTGCCTGTAGACAATAGCTTCACCTAATTATTGGTCGGAGTTGATCTCGGAGTCGGAATCGGAGTCGACTCAGGAGGGTTGGAGTCGGAGTCGGAGTCAGAGTCGGAGTCACCTGAAAACCTATCGACTCCGCAGCCCTGCCCGGATTCAGGCCACTATGTTTTGCAGGGCCACCTGAATAGTCGCAAATAGGAACGTCGCCGATAATTTTGTAGTGTAAAAAATCGGCCCAATAAGGGGGGCATGTGCCTCCTCTGGCCGGTGCCCCCCCCCCCAGCTGCGCTCAATGGCGTACATTTGACAACCTTCAGAAAGATGAAACGTTCCCTTTAACGGGCTTACGAGTGAATGGGTTAGCCATCATCTAGTATTAACGTGCGTCAACAAAACACTGCTGATGTGCAAACAGCCTATGCTCCAAAAAGGTTCCCTAAAGCGACCGCAATGCCACTAGCAAAGAAACATGGCGTCGAAACGCCGCTCGAAAGTGCATTGGCGAAGGCGCCCGTCACCAATGTAAACATGCTTAAGAGGAAATATGCCGACCCGCACGATGGCAGCAAATGTCCCGGGAGACATTACTCATATTTATGTTTGGCCCTTGCAGGCGTTGTTAGCCGGCGCATTCTTTACTTTCACCGTGCCTTCGACCAGGATGATGCAGTTCACTGCCGATAACGATTTTTGGTCAGCCTTCGAGCCGTTGTGGGTCTGCTGAGCTGGCCGTTCTGTTCGTTGTATTTCTTGCTCTAGCAACAGGCAGGTCGTGTCATTCGTAGTTGGTGCGTCGTCACTAGAGGATCTCAAAAGGCTCTCATCAAAGTCCCAAGACACTCTCTGGGTCAAGTCACTCATTGGGACATTGGGTTGGATCAGATTTCTCTGACTGGCCTAGAAACATCGGTCCTTCTGTGTCGGGCAGCAAGTAAAGAGCTGAGCAGGCCCCCAAAGTTTCTATCAAGTTTTCTAACATTATTGACCAATTTGACCATGGAATGGGCCAGCAAGCGAACGAATGCTGTCTCTTCGGATCAAAACAAAGACGTGGAGGCCGTCAAGTCTAACAGCGAGACCCCTGAGCGAGGCAGCGTCTTCACGACTGCGTCCCGGGCCTTCATCGTCCTTCTCCGCGTCACTGGACTCTCGTCCGGCCCCGGCTGGATCTCTCTCCTCTATGCCGTGGTGCTCTTCGGCCTGCAAACCTGCATCGCCATCTACAGGATACACGGGGGAATTGGCGTATTTCTACATCAGCTGCGTCAAGGATATCGCCTTTTCGAGGCACTTAACAATGCAGGTTTTCTGGGAATACCGACTGCTGCTGTCTGGTTCACACTCACCGTAACACTTGTCTGCGGTCGGCGTAAGTATGCAGTTCTGCTGCCACGAGTCAGCGACGTGCTACAGGACGTGGAGAAGCTTTTAGAACTGGCAGCGTCGCGGAGGGAGCCAAACCGTACCGGTAAGCGTGTGTGGGCGACAATAGTTTTTCTGGTGGTCACTTGCTTTGCGGACCGATTCAGCCAAATATTCGGTCATTGTGAAAACACCACTGCATGTCTCGAACGGCTCCTGGGTATCCTAGTCATTGATCTCGCTGCTCTTTGCGTCCAACTGGTCGCCATCAAATTCATGTTCGCTGGGCACCTACTCGCCTCTGGTTTTCGTGCTGTGAACACCGAGCTTGAAGCCATGGCCGACGGCAGTCTTCCGGTGGACAATGCCGGCCTGCAGCGCATTGGAGAGCTTCAGAAGCGCCTCTCTGAGGTGTTCTTCCTCCTGACCTCTAGCATGACAGCTGAGCTGATTGGCGTCATGTTGTACGGTGTGGTCACGCAGATAATCCTGGTGCTGTATCTCACCAACTTGGCCACTTTGAGTGTCAACGTATTTCCCATTCTGATCCGCTACATCCCAGGGTTGATGGTGACCCTGATCGGGCCGTGCGAGACGTGTCCGGCTCGTGCTGGACTCGGCTGGGCCGCAGTCGTACCTGCTGCTGCAGCTGGAGGGCAGCCGGCGGCCCCAGCTGACCGCCAGAGTATGGGCCCTGCTGCAGAGTTGTGGTCTGTGACCTGGACATGCTGTGGTGACCTCGGTCTGTACCGACTGCGGGGCTCCACCCTGCTTCAGCATCTTCTCCACCATCCTCACCTACATCATCGTCGTGGCACAGTTCCAGATGTCCGAGATAGGGTCCTCTGGAGGGGCCATTTCGGCTGGAAACACTGGTAACACAACTGAAGGCTAGATATGTTTTGGATGTACCCTTTTGGCATCGGGCGCGACTGGATTTGTGCAGTCATCTAACTTACTATATAAAGAATCTAAGTCTGTGTGTCTGTCTCTCTGTCCGTTCGCACCGAGTTCGCTTTCCCCAGGCCTGATGCTATAGAGTCACGGGAGCCGAATAACGATAATTCACTGGCGCCCCGGACTAATTCACTGGCGCCCCGGACTAATTCACCTACACTCCAGAACACACAACTCGCGGTGTGTGGTTAGCAGCCTCTCCGGGTAATACTTCAATCACGTGTTCCACAGGGGCACAACGGGTACCATGTTTGCATATCGTTGACGGGTACCTCTGGTGTATGACGGGTGCGATAAATGTATTATATGTACGACGGGTGTGCCACGGGTAGTACAGGTTATCAATACGTTATTGCCTATCAAGTATCACTGGTTTGCACCACCACTTGACCTGTGTGAATGTAAAGCTGCCGACAGGAAGATCGCTGTCACCTGGTTGGCGATACCTGGCTTCAACACTATGAGTGATCCAGTTACATTGGGCTGTGGACTGTTGGACATCAGTACAGAAGGCTTCAAGCGGTACAGTCTAACAGTCCAGTGCAACTGGATCACCCACAGTGTTGAAGCCGTGCCAGGGAACAACGATCTTCCTGTCGGCAGCTGTGCATACCTATGCGAATACGTAGATCGTCCAGCGAAGCCGGCGGGTTAGCACTAGTTATGACTATGCATAATAAGCCTTAGGTTGCCGTGCTTCAAGTGTTGCTTTATCCGATTTCACTCGAGGATGATACGCCACACATAAGCGATTGTTCGGCTAGTAAAACCCGACTAGGCATAATGAGCCCGAGGTTTCAGTGTTCAGGGGTGTCACTATACGTACAGGGATAACACGGAAGAGGTATGGGCCCTCAAACACGGTTCAATTTATGCGTCTTAGTAGTCGTATAAATGTTGCACATGTCACCAACCATGCATGACATTGCACGTGATGTTTAGCCGTATATGTGAAGTTTGATTCTGACGGTCTTAACAATATTTTTTTTTTGTCTTACGAGCACTGCTTGAAGCGTGTTGCGTAGCGCAAATGTCAGTGAAATAGATGTACTGGATTCAAATAAACGATAAAGAATAGGGCGGTGTCTTCAGTTAACATTAAACGGGCAAACTTTATCATTATGTACCAGAGTCATCAGGCAACACGGGACCGCTATCAAATGCATGCATTAATGCTGTTGGAGACAATAAGTCACATAATTCACAGAAGGTCTGCCACAACAGAACAAGCGGTACCACATATCAGTCCAGAGCGGGTCAGGTAACCATTGTTAAGAGAGGGCGTGGTGCACCATGCCCGTACTAACCATGTCTGCACTCATATAAAAGTTGACAGTTGTTAACAGTCGGCAGTTCACTCACAGCGGGGTCAGGGTGCTACAGTACTACAGCAACTTTAACATGAAGGTTCGTATGCTTTTCGATCAACTCATGTGCATTTGGTAAGGGATAGCTTTAGAACAGCCTAATGTCTTAGTTTTTGTTTGTATGCTTAACCTGATGTATATTAGTGGTGTAAGATTCAGAAATTTTCCAAATCATGTCCGACCCAAAGTCCGATCCAATATGGCAATGTTGACCACAAAGTGTCCGATGAGTCCAAGAGTCCGAAAATATAAAACCGTTATACACCCGTTATAAATAAACAAAAACTTGCTATGGCCGTAAGGGATATTTTCACTTTATTTCATGTCCACAATTAACATCATATCACTTAAGTTATAATTTATTATTTAAATACATTCGATGTCAGATCGCAAAAAGCACAGAATCTCAGAAAAATACCAACAGCATGTAAATAAATGAGTTAACACCGACGACAGTACAAGTGGTAACTTATATTAATATTTCCAGCACACACTCGTGCTTCGTTTGATGTCGAGTAGCAGTGTTTAAAAAATATCCTGGAACGCGGAGATATCTGAATCGATTGTCCTGTCACGACGGTACATAGCTACGGATATGGCTATTAGTGGCCATATCCGTAGCTGGGATAGTGTTTGCTATATCCGTAGTGCTTGCTGTATCCGTATTTTGGTTTGTAGGAATAGTGTTTGCTGTAGCCGTAGTGCCGGCTGTAGCCGCCGTGGCTGCGTGGATAGTAGTCGTGGCCGTAGCCGTAGCCGTAGTGGTCATCGTCGCCATAGTAACTGGCGGCAACCGCAGCCAGCAGACAGGCGAACAGAATCACCAGCTAAGAACAGAGAGAGATGTCAGAGTCGACATAGAACCATCAAAATCCCCAGCTGAGAACAGAAAGACGTCAAATTCGGCTTTTACATAAATTGCCATTATGATTACCAGCGGATGACAGAAAGATGTCAGAGACAGAGTTGACATATAACCATCAAAATCACCAGACAAAGTCGGGAGAAATAATGACTTAAATGTATGTATGTACGTAAAGGCACAAGTACATTTTTTTTTTAACCATGTCAGATGTTTATATTTCTATTTGTAGATCTATGGACTTTTACAGTGGCACTAATTAATGATTATTAAATATACAGTTAGATACACAAAGGTATTGAAGTAGACTAATGACATCATGCTTACAATTTTGTATGTTTAAAGGGAGTGTGCCTTCTCACATTGGTCATGTGGAGTTGCTGACACTAGTCTGTAGAGCAGATTTTTCTGAATTTAGCCATGTACTTCATTTCCCCAGATTCACTATAGTTGCTGAGCACAAGCGGAGCCTTATAAAATCGGCCGGGGGTCCTAATCTTAATTTGATATATTTTAACTCCATTCCTACCATGCAACGCCATAGGCCTATTCTTAAAATTTGAAATCATTGGGTGGGGGCTCGGGCCCTCCCCAAGAGATATAAAGTTCCACCCATGTTGCTGAGATATTCCAAATTCGCTAAGATCATTCCGGCGGAACAAAATTATCAATATTCGCCAGAGAGCTTTCGCTACTAGAAGCATTGCCCTTAAATTACAACGCTAGCATATATTGTTAGCGCTGACCAATAGGGTGTTTTCACGTGACGTCAAAGCCAGACCTGGCTGTGCTCTGGCCCTGCGTGCGGCAGCCATCTTTGGGGACAACCGACGAAAGCATATATCTTTGGAATAAATTGCGTATTCAAGACGAGCCCATGCTCCGAACTATGGACGATCTGCGTAATGTTTACACCAATTCATCTTGGCGTGGTCAAAAGGGTGTCGTGCTGAGTTTTATTCGCTTTGGTCCCAATTTAAGTGGACCAAGATTGGTCAAACCATCCAAAAACTTGTCTTGGTAGGTTTTTGGTCTAATTGGTCCACTTAAACAAAACCAAAATTAATGAAACTCAGATCGACACTGCTGTTTGACCACGCCAGATCAATGGTAAGGAAAGTACCCAGATCGGAACATGGTTTGGAGCATAGCTCGTTTTGAAGAGACCTTCAAACGCAATTAATGACCATAAATATATGCACGGCCGAAAAGAGCCGTGAGTATATGGTGAATGAAGTGGATAGAGTTTGTCGGTGTCGATTAATCTAAAATCACCGTGAAAACCCGTTCTAACAACACAGCACACACACGTTAAACTAGCTACACTGCACTTCAAGTCAGCTGTCCCCAAGATGCGGTTTCGAACGAGGATCATCGTGACGCAGTTGAAAACACCCTACTTCAACAACTCGTGAGCAAATGGATAGCAAGCTGCGAACAGAGCCTCGATAACTATACACAACCATACATTGTTTGTAATTGGTTGTTATGTCGTTTGCTGCACCATTGTACGGTAACTATTTTACCTGTTAATAGTGGCGATCACTTATGAGTTTGAAACAAACAAAATGCAAAACAAATATAGTAAAATTCATTCTAAATGGGCTCCAGACGTGAACTTTATCGTGACCAATGATCAAACCAATAGCTCCTTACCGTAATAAAAATATATTTGACATTTCAAAAGAGTAGGCACACCCCTTTAAGGTAATTAAAAGACACCTTGCACACTATGCAAGGGCTTGTTTATAATACTCAGGCTGTTGTTCGTATCTAATTTGTACGGAACACCAGCAATCAGTCGGGTGTATTTTAAATAAATCATTGCATGACGCAACGAAGCTAAAAACACGTATACTGTTTACAGTATGCATAGCGTATATGAAACATACATTGCGTTAAAGAAGTGTGGCTACTCACATCGGTCATGTGAAGTTGTTGACACTAGTCCGTAGAACATATTTTTCTTGAATTTAGCCTATTATACTTCATTTCCTCCAGATTAACTTCTAGTTGCTGAGATATTTCCAAATTATCGCAAGATCACATACTGGCAGCACAAAATTATCGATATTCGCCAGAGAGCTTTCGCTACTAGAATCATTGCTCTTAAATTACAACGCTAGCATAAATTGTTAACGTGGCATAGAAAACAACTCCGTGCGCGCTGATAACGCAGCTGCGAACAGAGCCTCAATACTTATTTATACATTGTTTCCGTATGGGGCTGCTTATTGTCTTGGTGCGCATTATGTAAGGCTAACATCTTCTCTACTCCCTTATAGTGGCGATCGTTTATGAGTTTGAACAAAACAAAGCCACAAAACGGAATATCAGCACAAATTCAACTAAAGGGGCTCATAAGTGAATTTGTATCGTAACCAATATCAAAACCAATGCTTCTTACCGTAATACATATGTTTGAACATTAAACCAAAAGAGTAGCACACTCCCTTCAGCGCACGAGCAAGGTAAAGACATAAGCCGTTCTAAAAAGAGAGCTACCAATGAAACATTGTCGACCAAAAAGCATACAACCTTCATGTTTGTAGTTGCTGTTAGGTGATTTGACACACGACCCCACTTATGAGTGACTGCCGACTGTTAGCAAACTGTCCACTTTTATATGACGGACATGGCTTCGTCCGGAGTGCACAGGCACTAGCAACACTAATTGGTGTGCAGTGGTTTGTTGCAGTCAGTTATGTCCGGCATCGTGAGTGACCCTCAAGGTGCACTACGCCCACCACCTTACAATGGCTACCTGACCCGCTCTGGGCACTGGCGGATCTAGGGCTCGAGTTTGGGAGAGGCCAACATTTCGCTTCGTGCTATCAGCGACAAGCCGTTGACCGGGGAGGGGGGTAGAGTGATTGACTGGTGGTGGTGGGGTCCTCAGCCCGGAAGATCGTTACGCAGGGAATGTCCTTTTTGGGTCTCGATTTGTTGTCAACCAAATCTGAACGATACGCCAATACCCCATTGCAGTGGCCGTAGGCATTTCCGCATGATCGCAAGAATGTTTGTAAGCAGAAGTTTATTAACCCGTGCCCCGTTTCGGAGCAAAATCTGCTTACCCTCCCAGATTTCCTCAATAACTTGAAAACAGTGATATCGACGTGAAACTTACAGTACGTGATGCTACATCAATTCGACATCGTCCTACAAAGTGTCGATGAAATTGGTACAGAACTTTGGTAGATAATGGCGTTTTAGTCACGTCATGTCGTGCAATTTTTAGTTGACAAATTATGATTGTTTGAAAGACCTTTGATGCAAATTGCAAATACAACCTAGAAAGGAATGCAAATATCATTAACTTAAAAATAGCGATCTCAGATTTTCAGACGTTTAGTTTTTACCCCCAAAATAAGAAATACACATAAATGTTTTAAAGATATTAAAAATAACGGAATATTAGACATTTTCACGATGGTTTGTTTAGCGCGAAATGTTTTAAAACATTTTAAAATGTTAAAAATATTTTGGTAGTAGCCGTCTTCACGATGGACTAAATTGCGATAAATGATTTAATCTTCGCCCTACGGTCCCGTACGGTGAGGGTTAAAACATTTTTTCGCAAATTAGTCCATTATAAAAGCGGCTACTACTGAAACATTTTAAAACATTTTAAAATGTTTTAAAACATTTCGCGCAAAATAAGTCATCGTGAAAACGGCTGTTAACTGGAAAAGAGTACGGTCAGGTTGTTAAAATGTCTGAACGTTTATGTATAAATAACCCATAAAACATATGTAGCATGACATTCGTCGATATTTTGCGCATAATGACCTTTTGTGACCTGACCTTGACCTTTGCTTACAATTTCACTGTTGCTTATGTTGGAGATACATTAATATACCTTTGAAAGAACCGTGTGAAAATAGTCGCAATCTAGGGTTTCGTATAGAAAGTATAACCCCGACAACACAAATATCTCAGTTTTAACGTTTAACTTGACTCTAACCTGAACATGTGACCTTATTTTGACAATTGTGTGTAAGCTTTACATAGATTCGTCTCCATTGCCTTACACATCTAAATTTGCACCCAAAGCTATGTGTCGAGGCGTCAAAACCGTGTCACCTGCTTTTTTGTGTTGCATAGCTTGGTGCTTGTGCCCAGGGGCGTCACCGATAATTTGCTGGTGTGTCTGTGGGTGGGTGGGTGGGTGGGGGGAGCGGGGAGGGGGACTAGGCATAAATTACAAAAAAGTATAATTTTTTTGTCTGCATGTATGCCTTTTCAGCATTTAATATAATTTGTATGTATTGTGGATGCTTGTTATTTGGCGCCGCGAGGCGTCGCGAAATATTTACGGTTTCGCCTGATAAAACCCAAATTTCTGAGCACTGGGCCTTGGAGAGTACAAAATAAGACTTCATCATTCAATTCAGCGTTACGACGAACCAAAGACGATGACAATGGCTTTATTACCAGCGTCGCGGTCTGGCCGGGCCCGGCCGGGGGCCGGGTCGGGTTCGGCCGTTATATGTGAGAAAAATCCGGTATTCAATGAGGACTCGCTCCGCGCTTCGCGCTCGCTCGTAATGACCATGGCCATTGATGTGACGCTGGAAAGCGGTATGTCAATTTACATTTTAGGTCGTGAAAAACAACATTTTAAATTGGAACCAGAAGTAGGTGAAGCCAAGCCTCAGGTCACCCGTATTCCTAGTTGCACATCTTGGTATGAATACAAATATTGAAATGAAGGTAGTTTTTCACTTACACTAGCCTTGGATAATACATCACGATGACAGGTGACAGTCAACGCTTAATTAAGAGCGAGCGCGAAGCGCGAAGCGAGTCCTCATTACGAGCGAGCGCGAAGCGCGGAGCGAGTCCTCATTGAATACCGGATTTTTTCTCAGATATAAGCGGCTCGACCCGGCGGGCCCGCCGGGCCCGGACCGCGACGCTGGTCCCAGAAGCTTATAATCTTGAACCCCGCTCCGAATTGACAAGCATCTTCGCCATATGATAGCCCAAGCCATGACACTTATGATTAATTGACATGTTTTTCTCAGTGTGATGGGTCAGCACGGCGCGTGACACGTGCCGCGTCAGGGGTGTTGCAGAAAGTATTATCCTGCTGTAGCTGAGAACGGGCTGGACATATAAGCTAAAATTTGGTGTCAGGCTGGATGACCACACCACCTGGCAATGTTGACAGGTAAAACTTGGGTCATCACTGCACGTGCGCAACGTGCACCGCCTGTTCCGTCCAACGAAAATTACCTGCAATAAACATCGTTGCAATACTCTGGACCTAATATCTCAGGCAACCAAAAGTCGCAAAGACACGGTCAAACACAAATGGCGTAGAGAAACGACCGCCGGCGTATGCACTTGTGTCGATCAAGCGCGCGCGTACGTGCAAAGTTACTGGGCTATACCAAGCGCAATTCATAGTTTTATGAACCGTCCTTCTACAATTTAAATCAGTGCTCAGCACTATGGGACTGAAGCGATGAAACAAACACTCAATCTGTAGACCAATGTACCGTCCCTAAAATGCCTGCCAAAGAATTGAGGTTTTAATCAGTTATTTCGTGTTAAAACTGTCTGGATATTTTATTGACGAATTATATAACATTCTTCATTACACCGCCGTAGCCTTCAAAACCGAAGGGGTCTAGACGATAAAATGACGCGGCTGTAAAGCGCAATCAAATCCATCTAATACCCACCCAAAATAATTTTTGCCTACAAACATGAAGCTATAATTGCAAATTAAAATAACGCTTCAAAACCTATTTAGTTTCAATAGTATCGATTTAGTTCGGGATCTCATTTGCGACGGCAAAACAACACATAGTGCGAATAATTAAATGCATCTTTGCACAGACGAACTCCGTGGACGGGTGAATAAATTGACGCGGTTATTCGGACTCGCTCGTCCTCGCCTTTAATTAAGGCGTCTACTGGTTGAATAGCGGATTTTTCCTCACATATAAGCGGCCGACCAGGCCAGAGAACCGCGACGCTGGTCAGAAGCTTATATCTTGAATCCTGTAAGGAAAGAAACATTCCGATTGACAAGCCATCGTTCGCATCTGATAGCCCATGCAATTTGACATATATTATTTTTACATTTTTATCACGTATAGGTCAGCAATGGCGCGTGACACGTGCCGTGTCAGTGTGTCAGAAAGTATTATCCTGCTGTAGCTGAGAAATCGGCTGGACCTATAAAGCTAAAATTTGGTGTGAGGCTGGAGACCACACCACTGGCAATGTGCACAGGTAAAACTCTGGGTCACACTGCACGTGCGCACCTGCACCCCTGTTCCGTCCACCCAAATTACCATGCAAACATCGTTGCAATACAGTCGACCTATATCTCGGCAACCAAAAAGTCGCAAAGACACGGGTCCAACCAGATGCGGTAGAGAACGAATCCGCCCGGCGATGTCTATGTGTCGATCAGCGGCGGCTTGGTACGTGCAAAGTTACTGGCTATACAAACGACAAATTAATAGCTTTTATGACATCTTCACAATTTAAAATTCAGTGCTCCAGCACCTATGGGAATCGTGAAGCCGATGAAACAAACACAATGCTGTAGACCAAATGTACCGTCCTCTAAATGCATGCAAATATTGAAGGTTTTAATGCGGCATTATTCGCTGTTAAAATCTTTCTGTCTGTTAATATTTTTTTATTGACGATTCACTTAATAACATTTCCTTCAATTACACCGCCCTAGCTTCAAAACCAAAGGGTGCTAGACGATAAAAATGATGCAGCTGTAAAAGCGGCAATCAAACCATCTAATACCCACCCAAAATTAATTTTGCCGTACAAAACTATGAAGCTTATAATTGCAAATTTAAATAACGCTTCAAAACCTATTTTAGTTCAAAGATCGATTTAGTTTCGATCCTTATTTGCGACGGCAAAACAACACATAGCGAAAATAATTAAATGCATGCTTTTTGCACAAGACGGAACCTCCGTTGGAACGGGTGATAAATTGACGCGGATTTAATTCGGACTCGCTCGTCTTCGCCGTTTAAGGCGTCTTACTGGTTTTATAATATCGGCCTAATCAGTAACTATTTGTTCTTGGAAATATATCGTAATGGCTAAACTTTCATACTAAAACATTTTAAAACATCTTAAGATGTTTTAAAACATTTCGCGCAAAATAATCCTTCGTTAAAACGACTATTAAGGTAGCTTATTGTTCTGGGTACCGGTATATAGTATTAATGTATACGGCACACAAGGACAAAAACAGTTAATGTTTAACGCTTCACAGTTCAAACGAATTTTATACTAAATGTATATTGTATACTGAGTACTAACTCCCGTGCGCGCTGATGTAGGCAGGAAGGCTCGCGTGGACTGTTACGCATTACCACAAAGGGATAATGTTCATTCACAGCTAATAAGTTTGGACCACACGCTTTGCAGAGGTGCAAAAAGTGTCAAGATGGTCACGAACACGAACACAAAACGCAAAATGAGTCACAATAACTAGGAGAATTGGGAAAAGAGTTAAGATCACAATATCCGCAAATTACTATTTCTTCGGAACTCATCGTAAGAGATTATCAACAAAAAATCAAAAGTAAAACCATGCAAAAATCAAAATCAACCAGCCGCACTTCAGTCTTCAACACATAGATTCTGGTATATACAAAAACACGCTGGCTGCCACGACTTTCGAAGCGGAAGATGTTTTTGGCAGCTCGTCGGGAAACACTACATGAAGGAAAATGTACATGTCGTTTGAAGCCTAACATTTAAAAAACCTAACATAACAAAAAACAAAACAAAAATAACAAGAAATAACATAACAAGAAACCTAGAATAAAAAGCTAATTATTTCTACATTTTTATTAAATAACTAATAAATTTATGATTTAAAAGAAAAAGTAAGTCACATCAGCTCATTTTAGTTGCAAATCGTTCACCTTCACATGTGGGCAAATGCGTAAGATTTTGCACCTCTGACGCTTTGGAGGAGAGGTAGGTAAATATCGCACGGCAATATAAATTATTAAATATTGCGAAGCATTGCGCTTTATTTATAATAGCCGTTTTCACGAAGGATTTATTTTTATCCGGTAGTACGCGGAAGTACCCGGTATATTTCATGCGTTTTGGGAAATTAAGTCTAAGAACACAGCTTTTCCCGGATATTTTTGGTATCAATTGAAACTTGATGAATTATAAAGTTTCAATTGACACAAACAAAATCCGGAAAAGCCGTGTTCTGAGACCCAATTACCCAAAACGCACGAAATATTACCGGGTACTACCGGGTACTATCAGGTACAAATAAATCCTTCGTGAAAACGGCTAATAGCTGCAACTGCTCAATATTCATCAGGCTTTATGCGCCACAGCTCCATATTTTCCCTAAATCTTCGGCGAAAATATGCACGCATACACGTTGTGGTCTTAAGGCTGAAACATGTCATTTGTCGAGCATGTCATGTTATACAGGCAGCATGTTATACCTATAAGCATGTTATACAGGCAATGGGTGAATGCTTCTACATCTATTAAAATGAAGTATTTAAATAACATATTTAATAGAAACTTTCCAATGATCGTATCTTCAAGGATATTTGATCAAGAGGCATCTGTGTTAATGTATTAATGGTTGAGTCCAATGATTATAGTTCGTCATGGACGAAACGTGTATGCCTCGAGCTTATGCCGAACTTTCAACATTGCAAGAGCCCATGCTTTGATTTATCATGCACCTCTCCACAACATTTCATTTCATTTTTGGAAAAGTTGAAAGCATCGCCCATGGCAAATTAAGCATCTAATGACCCAATGAGGATCACCTACTTTGAGGTCATTGCACGGCCCCTGATCACATCCAAGAGACCATGACGAGATATGATCATAGGTAGTTACAGCTGAACACGAGTACAGATGAATCATAGTCTTTCAGCTTTTCGTAAGTGTTTGTCGTTGACCGACTTTAATGTCTGGGGAATTGTGCGGATCTTGGTTTTATGTCGTATTCCCCATTAATTAATTGCAGCTAATCAGCTTGAACCATTTAGGAAGGCATCTTCTGATCGTCTTCCTGCCAACAGAGATTTGTCGACTGAACCATTTAGGCAGGCATCTTCAGATCGACTTCCTGCCAACAGAGATTTGTCGACTGATTTGAACCATTTAGGCAGGCATCTTCTGATCGTCTTCCTGCCAACAGAGATTTGTCGACTGAGCCATTTAGGCAGGCATCTTCAGATCGACTTCCTGCCAACAGAGATTTGTCGACTGAATTCAACTTCCAGCCCCACCAGTGTTGAGCTGGTACCCATCAGGCTCAAATTCACACCACCACGGCCACTTCTGGGGCAGGCCAAAGATCAGAGACTCCAGAAAATTTGCCTGCGAGAAGTACCTGAAAAACAGGCCGACACAGCCGCCGATGTTGGCGAACAGGGTGGTCTGCGTCAAGAACGGCGTCTGCTTGAGATCATCCACGGTCTGGTGTAGCAGCAGCTCGGCGATCATGCACGGCCTGGTGAAGTAGCAGCTCGGCGATCATCCACGGTCTGGTGTAGCAGCAGCTCGGCGATCATCCACGTCTGGGTGTAGCAGCAAGCTCGAGATCAGCCCACGAGTCTGGTGGTAGGAGCAGCTCCGGCGATCACCCACGGTCTGGTGTAGCAGCAGCTCGGCGATCACCCACGGTCTGGTGTAAGCAGCCCAGCTCGGCGATCATACCACGGGTCTGGTCAAGCAGCAGCTCGAGTCATCACACGGTCTGGGTACCAGCAGCTCGGCGATCAATCCACGGTCTGGTGTAGCAGCAGCTCGGCGATCATGCCACGTTGGTGTACGCAGCAGCTCGGCGGATCATCCACGTCTGGTGTAGCAGTCAGCTCCGATCATCCCACGCGTCTGGTGTAGCAGCACTCGGCGATCCACCAGCGGTCTGGTGTAAGCAGCACTCGGCGATCATCCACGGTCTGGTGTAGCAGCAGCTGGCGATCCACCATCCACGGTCTGGTGTAGCAGCAGCTCGGCGATCATCCACGGTCTGGTGTAGCAGCAGCTCGGCGATCGCCTGGCAGTCCCGACGGCTCTTCCCCTCCCTCTGGACGTGATACACAGCCTGCTGACAGGCTGGCCGGCAGCTGGATCCCTTCAGGTCGGATGGCTCTCCTTTGGTGACCATCAGATTCTGGCACCGGACAGTCGCCTGCCGTGGTCTGTCCGGAGCCTTCTTCGTCTTCAGGAGGCTCCTGGCTGATGGTCAGACGCGTGTTTCCTGCCGGATCAGCCAGGAGCAGACGCTGCTGATCCTTGACGTCATGTGCAGGGATGTGCGATGTCATGTGCTGAGAGCAGTCCGGCTGACGCGGCTCCCCCGCTGGAGGGCGCCCCTGCACCACTCCGGCTGGCGTGGCTCCCCGCTGGAGGGCGCTCCTGCACCAGTCCGGCTGGCGCGGCTCCCCCGCTGGAGGGCGCTCCTGCACCAGTCGGCTGGCGCGGCTCCCCGAATGAAAGGGCGCTCCCTGCACCATCCCGGCTGGGCGGCGTGTTCGCCCGTGGAGGGCGCTTTCCTGCACCAGTCGGGCTGGCGCGGCTCCGCGCTGGAGGCACTCCTGCATCAAGTCTGGCTGGCGCGGCTCCCACCACTGAGGGCGCTCTTGCACCAGTCCGCCTGTCGCGGCTCTCCCGCTGGAGGGCGCTCCTGCACCAGTCCGGCTGGCGTGGCTCACCGCACTGGAGGGCGGCTCCTTGCAACAGTCCGGCTGGCGTGCCTCCCGCTGGAGGGCGCCCCTGCACCAGTCCGAGCTGGCGCGGCTCCCTGCTGGTAGGAGCGCCCTGCACAGCCCGGCTGGCGCGGCTCCCCCGCTGGAGGGCGCTCCTGCACCAGTCCGGCTGGCGCGGCTCCCCCGCTGAAGGGCGCTCCTGCACCAGTCCGGCTGGCGCGGCTTCCCCGCTGGAGGGTGCTCCTGCACCAGTCTGGCTGGCGCGGCTCCCCCGCTGGAGGGCGCCCCTGCACCAGTCCGGCTGGCGCGGCTCCCCCGCTGGAGGGCGCTCCTGCACCAGTCCGGCTGGCGCGGCTCCCCCGCTGGAGGGCGCTCCTGCTGCACCAGTGGTGTGTTACAGAGCAGCAGATGGTGCAGTGGTGCGCTCAGATCGGGCAGGTTGGTGGAGACCATGTGCAGCAGTCGACAGCCCATGCGCGGCAGTCGGCAGCCAGTGTGTGCCACCAGCCGCCACCACTGGAACTCCTTCTGACACCGCACCACCGCGTACCCTCGCTGATCGGAACAGGGCCGCTGATACAGGTCATCACGCCTCTCCCTTCGTGCTGACACCCGATACTGCCGCCGGTATCCTACCTTCATCTCAACGTACAGTGTAGTGCAAATGTCCACTTCCCCCACAGACAGAGGTGGTGTCCACTTCATCGACACCACCTCTGTCTCTGTCTGTTTGTCGGTGCTGCATGCAGTGGAATCCAATGCAATTACCATGCCCTCGCCCCCGGTATCAGGAGCGAGGTTATAAATAGTTTCATCAGATTTCACTGCGTGCATCACCGACAGACAGTGTTGACACCTGACATTAAATTAAATGGGTGCGCTCAAGCAAGGCTTTCTCAGAATACTTTCAAAGCTAGCTTCCGGCAGACAAAAACAAACATCGCCTCAGAAAAATGGAGGGCTTATTCGAATAGCGCACTGAAAGAACTGCTACTAGCCGTTTTCACGAAGGACTTATTCGCCGGGCGCATCGACATCGGGTGGTGTCGATGAAGTGGACAGAACAATGTTGCACTACACTGTACGTGTGCCCCGAACGTCCACCTCGGAGAGACGGTACAGGTCGCCAACGTTTGGCTCCTCAGCGCCGCTGGTGGTCGCGTAGGCCGTGTTAGTCCCGCAGAGGGTGGACGGCGCAGATAATCTGACGGGGGGCGGCATCTCTCGGCACGTCATTACCAAGAGCACCGGCTGCTCATGGTACTGATGTACCTGCTGCCACATCAGCAGCCTCATCAGCAGCAGCAGCAGCGCCAGCAGGCTCAGACACAGGCCCCAGTGCAGCAGGGAGCGGGCCAGGGCGGCGCCCCCCGTCTCCACCGTCTCCCGGCGGATGGTGACCACTCGGACATGATGTCAGACCTGCAGCTTCTCAGACGCTACTGCTGCTGCTACTGCTCAGTGTGCTACCAAGCCGGGCCCCACCAACGATCCGACACCAACTGTTACCAAGCGGCGGCCGATCAACGATCCGACTCGGCTGGCTCGATGTGGCCTCCTCACCCGGCGTTTGCTCGGAACAAACAGCCTCAGGCGAGATACGGCTGCCGGCGAGTGGCTGGGAGGCGGGATGACCCCCGAGACGCGTCGGAGCAGCGTCACGGGGTCCGCTCGAGTGCCACACTGCCACGCCACAGGGGTCAGCGCGAGTCAAGTGGACAGGGAAGACGGCGTGTTGATGTAGTTTTTCACTGACATCGCCTGGCGCGTTGGACCTTGTTGACTCGGCTTGGGGAGGTGTCAGGTCATGTTGACATGGCACTGGCTCCATCAGAGCATTGTTCTCGGCTTATTGATTCACATTTACCGCAGTTAGCTTGTGTTTGGTCTTCTGTAGCGACATGCAAGCCTTTGTTTGGGTACCCAGCGCACGTCTAAGAGAACGGCGGCGCCTTTGATACGGTACGGGTCGATAGAAGGCGTGTCACTAGGTGACTGGAGCTGCGTGATTGAACGGAGTCTACTCAGCTGGATCCGCGACTTTGTAGTCGCATACTCTAGGTCATTTCACATGCTCACTGAATAAGGAAGTTATTATCAGGTGTAGGATTTGTGCGTGGCAGGTACAAAGCCGATAGCCCCACTGCATTCTTTCCAGAGCGTCGTATTTTGCACAGCAACATCACTCATTTGAACTTGGCCAGTGAGAGATGGTTACAGCCAGGTTCACCATGGAGATAAGCCGGAGTATAGTCGGCTGCTGAAACTTGTCATCGTATACGGATAGAGTATTACTGGCACGAATACTATTGTTATGTACAGTACAGACCACATGTTCTTTCCACTTCATCGACACCACCCGATGTCGATGCGCCCGTCGAATAAATCCTTCGTGAAGATGGCTAGCAGCAGTCCTTTCAGTCCACAATTCGAATAAACCGCTCCATTTCTCTGGGGCGATGTTTTTCTTTTCGTCTGCCGGAAGCCTAGCTTTGAAAGTATACTTAAAAAGCCTTGCCTAAGCGCACCCGTTTAAGCTCAATGTCAACATTAGTCCATCGGCTGCTGTCTGTCGGTTGCCTGCACGCAACTAAAATATAATTGAAACTATGCTATGCCCTCGCCTCCTGATACCTGGGGGTCGAGGAGCTATAAGTAAGTGCATTGGATTTCCACTGCTTGCAGCACCAGACAGACAGAGACAGGGGTGGTGTCGATGAAGTGAACAGAATATTTTATCTGCACTGTATTGTATCTACAATACCGACGCATGGTGCGTATTATTAACAGGATGTGGGTGTGCCAAATGCAGTCACGGCGCCTACGCTGGGCCAAGCATGAGATGAGACCATTCGAGCAGGTCACTCGAACGCCACGCCTTATCTGTTCTATTTTGTCTTCATCGCTGGCAACTCGAATAGGTTTCTTTGCAATTGAAACCTATTCTTTGCGAATTGGTGAACATTAACAAATTGTTCTTCGCTTGCGTATTTATTTTCTACTGATAGCAGCACTTGTTCACAAACAGAGCTGTCTGTTCACAAACGCTGTTCACAAACGCTCATGAGCTTTCTGTTACTCGATGCTTGTCAGGAATAATAGCGAACAATAGAACCGTGAACAAATTGCACAGCTCTCGAATAGCTAGAGGTGCTTAGACTGTACCGCTTAACTTATCTGTCCTGCGGGTCAGTCTACATACTACGTCTCTTATCAAATGTTAAGACCCGCCCCAAACGGGTGCGTTTTTTATGCGTTGCGCTGCGTTCCGTCACGTCTCGATGCGTCTTAATGGGTCTCAATGTGTACCAATGCGTCTCAATTCGTTGCGATGCGTCAATGCGTCAAGCATTGACGCACCGCAACCCATTGAGACGCATTGAGACCCATTGAGACACATTGAGACCCATTGCCACGCATCGATAGGTGACGGAACGCAACGGAACGCATGGAAAAAAACACCCGTGGGGGCCTAAGGCTGAAGCGCAGCGCAATCTGTGTCTCTCAGACAAGTCTCGTCCCGTGTCTGTGCCGTCTCGTACGAAAATCGTGCGGAAAAATTGACCTTGGGTCAACTTTCTCGCATGCGAGTTGGATGCCGCCGTGAGACCCACGATTCGGGGGCGAGATCTCAACGCGATTTCGAAGCGGCACTGTGATATATGAGATGAGACGCGAGCGGGAAATATTACGTGTATTTCAATGGGCTTTGCGAGACACAATTTGCGTGCGCGAGACCTGTGTTTGAACGTTAACAGCCTGCCGTTTACTACTGCATCATCTTCGGTCAGCGATTGGTGTGCACGATACTTTAGGACTGGCCACAATATTCCACGGATCACGGTTAGTTGCAAATATGGCTGCGAAGAAAGGCGGCTATCAATGTGACAGATTTGTAAAAGTTTGCATCAATGAAGACTCAATTTATTCCCGTGATAGGGTTAACCAGAAAAAACGCATGAACATATACGCAAAGAGGATTCAATATAAGAGTAAAGTTAAATAATATGCAATTACTCTTATCTCCATAGTTTCTTCTATAACGTTGGTCACTGGTCAGCTTTTGATTTCTATAGCCCTCGCATATGCACTTCCCAGCGCCATACATACCTAATTTGGTGTCTTACATTTCTGAGCAGTTACAGGTCCTATCGACCAAATGATTTGATAGAGCTTTCTCGCTGTAGGACCTAAGGGCTCCAAAGATATCGTATAAGTAATGGCATAGATAACAGTATCTATGGTAATGGTCAATCTCATGGAGTGTCCGCTGATTCCACCGCGCTGTCGTGCTGTCTAATATATCTGGTGTAGGGTTCCCAAAACTATAGAGACCCCAACACGTCACTGCAGACCTAGGAACTCAGTGTCATTCGATTGCCCATTGTCCTTTGCTCGCTTTCCTACGATATTTTGTTTCGTAATTCATATGATATATATAATATATTATATAATATATTAAATATATATATATATAATATAATATAATATATATATATATATAATATATTATTATATAACATCGGAGCACCTGTAAAAATCGTGAAAACGATGCACTTATGGTGGACACATTGTACCTTGACTCGTGCCCCGCCACACGGAAGCAGCAATGAAAGCCTCCCTGCCGTCCTGCTCGCCACACCCACCTGTCCCCCGCCACACGGAAGCAGTAATGAAAGCCTCGCTGCCGTCATGCTCGCCACACCTACCTGTTGTATAATAGCACATCCGGCTTCCATATCCTGTGCGGTGGTATTCGCAAGTCCTGCACGTTTCCGAAGTCGGACTTGTTCCACCTGAGATTCACGTCATTCCACTCCTGAAGTAGTCAGAAATGGGCCATCACTTCACAGGTATGTCGTCGCCGTGCCCTTGGTCAAAGTAATGAGGCTCTTATGTCACGGCTGAGAGTGGATCTAACAGCTGGCAGCACTAACATTGAATACCAAAGGCGGCTAGACTGTTCTTTTCTGAGTCTTGTTTACAAAGCGAGTAGCAGACACATGGTTAATATTTAGCCCATGAGTTGGTATCTCTAAGTAATTACATGTATTTGCTATCTTTCGACGTTCAGCAAATATTCTTCATGACTATGTATAGCAATGAATATATATATATATATATATATAAAATTGTCAACAATATTTTCTAAGTGTATTTGATAGGATATATGCAGTTTCACTTACTTAATTGTTCGTAATGTTCGTAATGATTTATTTTCAACAAATCACGATGGACGTATGTATGTAGAACATCCATATCTTTTCATTATTTTTGGTCAGTTTTATAGGTAGTCAATAAGAACTAATAAAACTGAAAAAAAAACACTCAAGTACACCCCTAAATGTTCATTCTGCACAAGTTGTTGCCTCTGTCGGCACAATCTTCAAATTTGCTGAACTAATTACCTCAAGCAAGCTCCGTTGTCTTTTTGTAGCTGCAGCTGAGAACGTTGTGTGTACTTGACTTGACATACAAATAAGTCCTATCATACCCACCTTTTGTAAGAGCGATTCTCAATCGATGCAAAGCCAATACAAGCGACTCACTTGCATTCGTCGTACTGGCAATAACAAAAAGTGAACTCACGTCTAACACATGCATCGTGCACCCTGGTATCGTATATACAAACGGGCCCCTAGGGTTTGTTCTGTTCTAGAAAGTAGTTTCATATACACTAAATGCTGTATAGTACAAAATGTCAGGAGACGAAGTCTGGCATTGTAAATCATTTGGAAAAAAGGACATTTAAACATGATGTCAATGGAACGTTTATGACGTCCAACATTCAGTGTGCTCTTATCACAAGAAAATGGAACCAGTTAATCTTTGACTGCATGGAGGACCTTTATGTACCATAGTTGCTGTAAATATACTATGCGTAGAAGTCTATACTTATAATTATGCATAGCTTGTGTCTTGTGATAAATGCAATGTAACGGAACATGGCTGGTTTCAGTAAGACGACGTAAACAGCGAAGGACGAGCGAGCCCGAATAAACCCGATTGCAAGGACATTAGTTACGGAATAGGGGTGTGCAGTGTGACCCAAAGTTTGACTTGCGTGACACTGCCACTGTCGTGGTCTCAAATCATACATCAAATTTCAGCTTAATCGTTCCTAGAGGGACGTTTGCGCATTGCGCAATTTGATTTGTGTTATTGTGGATCTGGGTATGGTGATGGTGTGTGTGATGGTGTGGGTAAACGTGTGAGGTGGTGGTGTGGTTGATGATGTTGGTGTGGGTGTGGGTGTTGGGGTGGTGTGTGTACGCCCGGCCGATAATTTATCTATGCATCTGCGTTTGTCGTATGTCCGTGCGACTTATCGTTGCAGAGATAGATCACCAATTTTGGGTAGGGTTTACAATAATAGTTCGGAGTTAACATATGCGTCAATTTCGTATCCGCCAAACGGAGGTTCATTTTGTGCCAATCTTGCCTTTCAATTGTTTTCACATGTGTTGTTTTGCCGTAGCCAATTGACCCGTACTAGACCGTTTGATGTAGTTACGAGCGAGCGCGAGGCGCGAGAGAGTCCACACTGAATACCGGATTTTATCACATTTCAGCGGCCGACCCGACCGTACCCGACTGTAACGCTTTTCAGAAGCTTATATCTTTAGAATCCCGCATACGATTGACAAGCGGTCTTCGCCATCTGATAGCCCTATTCAATAAAATTATGTTATTGACATGTTTCGTCTCACGTGAGGGGTCAGAATGGCGCTTGACACGTGCCGCGTTAGGGGTGTCAGAACACATTATCTTGCTATAGCTGAGAAACGGCTGGACCGATTAAGCTGAAATTTGGTGTGTGGTTTGAGACCACACCACTGTCAATGTTGCGCAGGTCAAACTCTGGGTCACACTGCACGTGCACACGTGCACCCCTGTTCCGTCCACGCAATTACATACACAATATTGTTGCTATACCGGACCTATGTCTCGGCAACGGCAACCAGAAGTCGCAAGGACACGGGTTGAACACATGTGTAGTGAAACGATCTGCCTGGCGTATGCACTGTGTGTCGATCAGCGGCGCGTGGCACGTGCGAAATGACTGGCTATACAAGCGCAAACTCATGGTTTATGACATTTGTATGATTTAAACCAGTGCTCGGCTCCTATGGAACGTAAAGCGACGAAACAAACACCAGTGTGTAGACCACTGTACCGTTTCTAAAACGCATGTCAAAGTTAGGTTTTAATGCAATATTTAGCTGCTAAAACCCGTCTGTAATATACACATTGCCGATTTGGGAATATTTCCTTCATTATACCGCCGTAACGTCAAAACCAAAAGGCGATAAACAATTAAACACGATGCAGCTGTGAAGTGGAATCGAATCCATCCACTACCCACCCAAAATGTATTTTTGCTTACAAACATGAAGCTTATAACTTCAAGTTTAAAAGAACGCTGCAAAAACCTATTTAGTTCAAAGTATCGATTTAGCTCGGATCGATTTGTGACGGTCGGTAAAACCAGTAAAGCGCCGTAGTTGACGATGAACGAGCGAGCACGAAGGAAATGTATGTTAATTTTATTCCAATCGGGCAAGTAGTTTCTGAGATACAAAAGAAGGTGCGCACGTGCAGAGGCACCCATCCCTAACTTGTGGAAAAGTGGCAGCTGAGAGGTCCCTAACCACACACCAAATTTGAACACAATCGGCTCAGCCGTTCCTGAGATATACGATATGGGTGTGCACGTGAGCACGTGCAGAGCGATCGGCTGACTTTTACGTGAGTTATTCCGGAAAAGCCGAGGGTGGGTGCCTTCAACCATCTACACTGGCGAGGGTTAAACTAAATAGGTTTTGCAGCGTTTCTTTAAATTTGCAATCATAACCTTCATGTTTGTAAGTAAAACTACATTTTGGGTGCGTATTGGATGGATTTTACGGCTGCATTATTTGTATCATTTAGCACCCTTTGGTTTTGACTCTACGGTGATGTAATGAAGGAAATATTCTTAAATCGGCAATATCCATATTACAGGCGGGTTTTAGCAGCAAAGAAGTATTGCTTTAAAACCCCAATTTTCACATACATTTTAGAGAGGGTACATTGGTCTACACATTGGCGTTTTTTTTTTTCATCGCTTCACGTCCCATGGGTGCTGAGAACTTATTTAAATCTTGAAAACGTCATAAACCATGAATTTGCGCTAGTATAACCCGTAACATAGCACGTGCCACGCGCCCCGCTGATCGACACATAGTGCATACGTCAGGCGGATCGTTTCTCTACACATCTGTGTTCAACCCGCGTCCTTGCGACGTTTGGTTGCCGAGATGTAGGTTCGGAATTGCAACGATGTTTTTTAGGTAATTTCGTGGACGGAACAGGGGTGCATGTGTGCACGTGAAGTGTGACACAGAACTTGAACCGCGAAACATTGTCAGTGGTGTGTTCTTACACCACACACCAAATTATAGCTTAATCGGTCCAGCCGTTTCTCAGCTATAGCAGGATAGCGTTTTCTGACACCCCTGACGCGGCACGTGTCACGAAAAACATTTTTTCGTCAAGCAGGGGCCCGGCCCCCCCTCTGAAAAAGTTGGAGTGCTGCCCCCGCTAGAACCGCGATCCAAACCTTATATTTAGGCTAATAATCTACATTATTTGCAAATATTTTGTCATCGTTCAAAACAATGCGGGCATAATTTTTGGAACGACTCAAACTGGATACATCTGTGGCTTAGCCTTGTAGAACATAAAGATCAAAGAATGTCATATGACTTATCCCGGGTGTGCTCGGGCGGATCCTGGGGAAGTCAAGAGGTCATGCCCTCAAAGGTCTTGAAACTACGATTTGGCCCTCCTTAAAGGGAATATAGCACCTTTAACGATTAAGTTTTCCAGCCTGAGATAGCCAGATTTGTCGTAAAAATTGTATTTGCAGCAGCCAGAATCCAGCTATTTACAGTAAAAAACGGGCAAATTTATCGCCGCTTCGCGTTATGACCAGGAGTAGAGCTTTTAAAAAACGTTGGTGGTGTAAAATATCACATGCCTGGTTGTTTTGCATAGTTGAAGTGAAAAACGGTCATTTTACGCTAGGCCACGTTCAAATCTGTCAAAAGTTAGTGGGGCAAAGCGGAAAGTTGTTGGGGCAGTGGCCCCACCATTTTAATAGGAAACTCCATCCGTGGGCAAGGGCATGACACAAATTTCGCAATTGTACACATTTTGAAAATGGGAAAATGAATTGCATTAAGTGTCTGGCAGAGGCTCTCCATGGCGGTAATCGCTGACACCAGGGACCAATATTTTGCATCATACCGAATTGTGCAACCAGGTAAGGGGTTCCCTGAGGCTTGGCTCCACACACGGTCTGGTTTCAATATAACAATTTCATTTTCCACGACTTAAAATCAAAATTTTCACGCCGCTTCGCGTCGTCACATCGGTGACCAATGACTATCGTCATAACGAACCCATCGTCATTATTTTTGGTTCGTCGTAACGATGAATTGAATTAATAGCGTTTATTGCCTCTTGTTCTCTACAAGCTCTGTCCTCTACTTATCCTTTACACCGCCTATATTTCTTGGGGGTATTTCTGGGGTTTATCAAACAAATCCGTAAAAGTTTCGCGCCGCTTCGCGGCGCTAAATTATGTGTAGTCATACTATAACAGAAAAATCCACATTATAAATGCTGAAAGGGTTTAAATACACACAGAAAATGAAGATACATCTTTTTAATCCTTTCAGCTGACTCCCCACTCAAAAATGATCGGCGTCGCTCCTGCGTACAGTTGCAGGCGATGCACTTCCTTCCTCCTCCCTCTCGGTCAACAACTTCCCACTGACTGCTGATGGGCTGCTACCGCTCTCACTCAACCCCGCTCCGCTCCCGCTCAACCCCGCTCCGCTCCCCGCAACCCCGCTCCGCTCCCACTCAACCCCGCTCCGCTCCCACTCAACCCCGCTCCGCTCCCCGCAACCCCCCGCGCTGCCGCCTTCCCCACAGCTCACCCGACCGCGCCGCTAGGACCGCACAACCGACACCTTGGAACTCACTGCTACCACTCTTAATATCCCTCCCGCTGACCGCTCCACCTAGCTCAAGCGCCGCACCGACTACCGGCTCCCTACTCATCCCGCCCGCTCTCCCGCAACTCCTCTCGACGTACGCACTCGTCCGCTGCCTGCTCGGTCCCGCAATCTCCCGCTCGTCTGTCTCTGCCCTCGCAACTCTAACTACGAGCTTCTCCGCTCGTCCACGGGGGAACTTTACGCCTGCTCTGCGCATGCTCTCTGAGTCGTCAACTTTGCGGGGATAACCCGCTCCGCTCCCAACTCCAAAGCCCCGCGCCGGCTGCTCCCAACGTACATAAAGTTTCCCTCCTGCTTTCCCGGCGTGCGCCGCCCAGCAACCCCCTGCTCTCCGCTCCCACTCAAGCACCCCGCTCCGCTCCCATACTCAACCCCGCTCGCGCTCCCCTCAACCCCGCTCCGCTCCCCGCAACCCCACTCCGCTCCCACTCAACCCCGCTCCGCTCCCCGCAACCCCGCAACGCTCCCACTCAACCCCGCTCCGCTCCCACTCAACCCCGCTCCGCTCCCCGCAACCCCGCTCCGCTCCCACTCAACCCCGCTCCACTCCCCGCAACCCCGCTCAACAACTTCTTGGAAATTTGTCAATTGGATTTGCCCTCTCCCCTCCAAAGACTAGATCCGCCCCTGCGGGTGTGTCCTTTATTTGTCTGTCTTTCTTTTGTTTTTATTTGGAAGCATTTGAAACGTGTGTAAAGACAGCGAAATATTCATTTTCACATTCAGAGACAGATTCGCGGACCCTTAAGGATCATCAACAACTCTACATTAATAAAGAACAGAGCACGTATATCAACATGGTGAAATCGGAAATCTGTTTCACCCTAAATATGATAGTTTGGCCTCAAAAACATATGATAGTTTGGCCTCAAGCCACCAAAGAGTTCGCCAGCGACAAGTTCAAGATTTGATGGAACCCTTCGATTTGAATGAAAACCGGCGTCCAAATAGAGTTTTAGGCGTAGATTAACATGGTAAAATCCGTTTCATCCTGTATATTATAGTTTGGCATCTAGACGCCAATAGAGTTCGCCAGCGACCGATTCGAGATTTGGTGGACCCATTATATTTCCATGAAAATCGGTATCCATATAGAGTTCCATGTGTAGGTTAACATGGTGATATCCGTTTCGTCGTGCATGATTGTTTGGCGTCCAGCCGCCAGATAGGTATAGGTCACCAGCGACAGATTCGATATTTGGTAGACCCCTTAGATTTCCATGAAAATCGGTGTCCAACTAGAGTTTGAGGTGTAGATTAATATGCTGAAATCCCTTTCTCTCTACATATGATAATTTGGCGTCTAGCTGCCGATAGAGTTCGCCAGCGTCATATATACTGGAAAATATGGACTTATGGGTCCGCCCCCTCCCCCCACTAAAAAAATCGTGGTGACGCCCCTGTCCAAGACATCATCTCAGTGACCCGCCTGTGTATAAGTAAATGGTGGGGAAGCTGTCTCAATGTCCATTGTCCAATGTCATCGTTTCAACTCTTCTCAGAGATATACTGGTATACTATCATATTCGAATTGACTGAGTCTCCGCGAATATTTTGCCGCTGCGAATATTCCCTGCACTTACCGCCGTGAATGTACCGACATATTGATACTTGGTAAGGTATACGAGCCGTCGTTACTCACTTTGTCATAGTTTGGTATTTACAGTCGCGAATTCATGATCAAATTGCTGGATATTTAGTCAGCAATTCATCTCCTCACGGCTGGGTGACGGCAAACGGCGAGTATTCACAGACGAGTTACCCGCTCACATCGCTCGCTGTGTATCTACAGTGGAGATTGGGCTTTGCAGTGGTAACTATCCCATTAGAGTACTACGCTCACTTTCTGCAAAGGGAAGAAAACATTGTTATATTACTTATTTTCGAAGTATTGTGTCGCACCACGCATTAAACTGTGTGTGCTATGCCCATTAAGGACCAATTTCTTTCACGATTACATTTAGCAAAGAAATCAGGTAAAGCCATTATTTTCCTAGTGATCGATTCAGACGTAGCGGTCATTCTCATCATTTGGTATTACCTGGAATAGTTGCATTAAGCGCATTTCTTAATAGCTCGTAATGCTAAATATGACCACTATAGATTTGCGTTCTTGAGCCATGACATACGATCGCACACAGGGCTACTCTCTGCTCGACAACTGCGACTGAACCTCATCTCTCACCTGCCTGAGTCGTGCTCGGAGTACACTCCGCAGGATCACGATGTCTAACCTGCGCGGGGCGGTGCCTGGTTGAACACTATACTTGTCAGCTATTCGATGAAGATTGACATATTTTAGACGGTTGTGATAGTAGACTCACTTCTATTTTAAGCGTGAAACGTGGTAGATTGTGAATTGTTCCGTTTTTGTTACAGAGTTGCAGTCGATTGGACCACTTCACGCAACGTATACCGGTGATGTGGCCAACCCCGTCTGATTCCGATACCGGTCACGGTGTGCTGGCGCCCGTACCTCAGTCGAGATACAACTTTGGTGCATCAAGTTGGTATGCATTGGCGGGTACTTTTCTAAAGAAGTCGTTCATTCAAAGGTAAACGTTTGTCCCATCCCAACGGTGCCATAAATATCGTGAAAGGATTTGTAGAAGGCCTGCAGAAGCTGAGTCCCTGAGCCTCTACCGGTCACGTGTGAGTGTCCTGATTTCGATGACTGACACTGTGAACCATCCGAACTAGGTGTACATACGTAAGCTCACTGATCTAATTCAGTGATCTTAGTATGGTGAATTGATTTTTTTAAAGAAAACGATCAAGGCAGCGAAAACACGACGGATCGTTTGAAGGTAAATTAACCCGCGAGTTACTGGGGGAGGGGGGTTATTTATAGCCCCCCTCCCGTTATTCTGCAATATCTCCTAAACCAACGTAGGTATCGTGACAAACTTTCAGTACCTTGTACCGATCAATTCGACACAATCTCCTAATGGAAAAAGATGAGGCTTGATGGTCAACCGAAATGGCGTCTCAGAGGACGTCATGTTCTGCGTTTTTGTGAAAAATGAGGGTTTGGGAAACCCACTGCCAAAAGTACAGTTTTAAAGATTAAATCAATTGCCATACACCAAACGGACAGGTAATAAGCTGGGCTAATCAAACTTCTATCTCGGATTTTGAAGAATAAAAAAATTGAAGAAATCAAAGACCATTTTTTTTTAATAAGAAAACGAATTTTCAAAAAAACGGAATATATTTGTAATTGAGTTGATCCCAATGAATGTGTGTAGCAAGTTTGAAGTCAATATCTTCAAAAATGACTGAGTGGCAGTCTTTCAAAGACTGCCACTCAAGACTTCATCTAATGTATGGCCAAAGGTAAAACAAGTCGACTGTAATCAACATTTAGCAAAGAGCTTAACGACATCGCTCACGGCCACCATTCAAATACATTGTGCTGGCGATGTTACAGATTGGCAAAATCACAACTCGAATTTCTCTTGTGATTCGACCTCATGTGGTTGTTTTAACTTATTACAATACATAATTTAATGCCAAGCACGCAAAATGGCTATCTCAACTCAAATCTTATGTTAAGGTGGGACAGTCCCTTTAACGTGTTGATACATTGCGCGGGCGGGCGGCCGATTAGGACTGGGCGATTTTCGCACGGAATTTTGAATTTTAGCCCACATATTTAAGTGTTATATCTTGAAATGTGACTTTGCTAGTAAACGATTCCCATGATAATTTAATTGTCTATACAATGACACAAGTCATATTCCAATTGCTATAGCAAGGTCGTCGGCAACTTGAGTGAATATTAACCATACCAGGAATTTCGTTAAGCATAAACCCCATTAGAGAGCGCCATCACTGCTCGGAACGCTTGCCAACCAAACCAATTGCAAGGCAAGGATATAATAATAATCAGTTGCTACAATGATTTTTAATAGATAATTGTACGGGCTATGTGATGGTACCATTCATTTCTTAATTAAATTTGTTACGTCGTCACCTTTTTTATTAAACGGTGATGGCGACGACGTATCAAATTCCATGAATAAATGAATGGAACAATCAAATAGCCCGTGCAATTATATATTAGAAAACATTGTAGCAACAAATTATTATTGTATCCTTGCCTGGCAATTGGATTGGTTGGCTAGCGTTCCGAGCAGTGATTGTGCTCTCTAATGGGGTTTATGCTTAACGAAATTCCTGGTATGATTTGTATTCACTCAAATTGCCGACGACCTTGCTACAGCGATTGTAATATGACTTGTGCCATTGCGTAGACAATTAAATTATCATGGGAAACGCTTACTAGCAAATTCACATTAAAAGATATAACACTTAAATATGTGGGCTAGAATTCAAAATTCCGTGCGAAAATCGTCCAGTCCTAATCGGCCGTCCGCCCGCGCAATGTATCAACACGTTAAGTAAAATTATTACCGGTAGTTGCGGCGGTGGCGCCAGCCGCCACTTGTTGCATGTCCGTTTTGGACCCTAACGTTTCATGTTTGACCTGTCTGTGACCTGACATGTAACTTTTGGGAAATGTTCGTGTGTGCATTAGATGGGTCTCATTGGGAGATATTAGTGCCGCCTTGCGTGTCTCGCTGCAGTTATTGGTTTGGAAGATAACGAGGGGTGTAACCTCCCCCCCTAGCCAATGACGTTCAGCTGAGACACCAGCCAATGCCTGAATAATACTTGGCTAAAATGTTGCAAGTGATGAACGAGAGGGTGAATGATATTTTGAAATTTTGCATTGAAATGCATGATGGTCTACAATACCATGAGGGTATCTCTAATTATAATAAACAATGAAGTCATCAAAGAGTAGATCAAGGCGCCATACACATGTATTTGACAACCAACCACATAAATACATTAACTAACACAGTCATTTATCTTGAGCGTTCATGGAGGGTGGAGCCTCTGAAGTGGATAAATTTCACCCGTTTCATATAATTTAATAGTGCTCCTGCTCTGTAAAAAAGAGAAAAATAAATTGGTCGGTAAGACAGAACATAATAAAGACGGTTCACAATGGCAGGAAAAGGCATTTTTTTCTGAATAATATTGCATAAGTTCGATCATTTTCTATGAAATTAGAGATAAAGGCAAACAACATGAAAAAACGTATCCGCTGTGCTTACAATTACGTCTTGAAATGATAATAATGATATGCTGTATAAATGATAATAATGATATGCTTTATAAATGATAGATACATAATAATAATATTACTAATACAAATATATCAAATGCAAATTACGTAAACAAATATGAATGATCACAGGGATATCACATGGAACCAAACTAGATTCACTACAAATAAAGTCATTAAACTATACCACATATTATATATCGAAAACTGTGCATGCAACAATTGGAAAACATAATGCAATTTACCATAAATTGTGCTATCTTTTTACCAATAAAATAATAATTTATAAAATAATAGGATTTAAATATTCACTTTCGAGCAAAGCGGAACTTGCTGCGCGAGCTCAAACACAGCCATCTGCTCGAGCAATTATACAATGTGAATTACGGACAATGATCACTGCTGTCAGTGCGTTCTTGCCATTATGCAGTTTATCTTATGAAATATTGGCGTTTTTATGCGCCCATCTTCATTAGAAAATTGCCGTCATATGGCGAGAGTAGAGATAAGAGGTATCTGAGTTAATATGGTGGAAAATTTGACATTTATCCAAGGTTGTTCGCTTTGATGTGATCTAATAAATATTTTCTTTGTAAAAACGCAATTCAGTGGTGGCTTTTTATTTAAAATTATTTAAAATTAGACCACCTTTACTGTATAACAATAAGCAAAAAGTGCATTTCCATTTTTTTGTTTTTTTCTTCAATTTGTATGGGAAAAAACATGTTCTTAAGTCATTTTTCGCGTTCTAATCAATAAACGAACCCATAAACATGTGTTACAACTCCTAATGACCGTAATCTTTAGTTTGACTTCGTGACCTCGGATGACCTTGACCTGACCAAAGGTCAAAATTAGCTTATAATGGTAATTATAAGTGTCAGATGCACGAATCATACCGATTTAGCAACTTATTATGCGTTAAATATTGAATTTTTGCGCGACAATGCCGACCACCGGACTTGGATGGCACGGTCAAACATTTTTTATTTGACGTGACCTGTGACGTCATCGGTGACCCTCCCCACCCCCATGAGGATAACAATATTAGGTTTCCTTCAACAAATTTGATAGGGCTATCGAATGCCGTTCGAATTTGTCAGATCGGTCCAGTAGCTTCGGAGGGAGATCTGAGGGGGGGCTATAAATAGCCCCCCCCCCCAGTAACTCGCGTTATGAAATATACCCCAGTAACGCGCGGGTTAAAGGAATCAAGACTTGATTTACATACAAATTAGTGATGGTTATAGTTTGCATCCTGTCTCTGGACTCTGTATCGTTAACCACTGCCAGCCACTTTGCCCACGCACATCGGTGTTACCGGCTCGGTTATACTGCATACTGCATAGGTCAGTGATCAGTCAGGGTACCGGACTGAGCGAGCTAAGGTCGGAAATAGCCAGCTCATCCAGCCGACTACGGAATGGCCGACCTATATATAGAATCTGCCCAGGATTCCATACTAAGATCAACTGTCAAAGGAATGTGTTTTTTGTCTCTTGTAAAATAATATTTGAGGGGATCTGAGCTAGCCACTGTGATCAAGGTCTTAATTGCAAGTTTTCCAAAAAGTGATTGTGCAAATAGGGTCACAAGCAGTTATATGACGTCAACAGTAGTTACCTAAACATCGTCCCGCCATCATTGGACCGGGATGAAGCAGCAATACACATTCACACTGTCTCACAAACACTGTGGGCTACTGGAAAAGACTACAAATACACATTCATCGTGTCTCACAAGCACTAACGACTACTGGGAACAACAATACCACATGCACAGCCCAGTCACAGGCATGCTAATCTAGTGAGTTGTCATTATTAAAAGGTCGGTCCTGTAGCTCTCCAGTCAGGCAAAGAGTCCGAGGAAGTAATGGCAAACGTCTCTCAGGGACTATGCTCAATGTTTACTGCTCACGAACAGAACCAGTTTGCAAACCAGGATTGGCTTTTGTTGTAAATTTACCATAATAGATTACCGTCAAAATTGCATTGCATTACTAAGCTACCTTTGATCACCTACGGTTCGTAGAGTGCGTTAGCAAAACTCAGCCTGTGTACTATTTTTGTGTCTTAGCTCTTCGCCTGATATTGGAGTGCGGCACCGACCTTGTCTATTTAGATTCATGCATAAACTTACCAAATTTAACCAAATATTCGAAATTAGAAGTTGGTTCTTCTCATCCTACGGCCAGAGACAGCCAGTGTTAATGCGGGCGCGGCACATGGCGTCAGCAACCGACCAGAGGGAGGGGTGAAGGGCGCGGGAGGCAGGCAGACGAGGGCATCGAACTAGTCAGTATGCGGCACTCTGAGGACTCTGAGGGATACGTCGCGGGACATCGCGGACTCTGTGTCCAGGGACATCGCATAACTTCCTGGCAGGCTGACTGCCTAGTTATACTCCAGAGTGGACTTGCAGGGCGCGCGGTTCTGTCAGGATGTAAGGGAGTGATTGACGGATGCAAGCAGCTTCCGATCTGCAGATCACCTTTCTATGGCCAGGAACGCGGCGGTGACTCACTTCGATCAGACCTAGCCAGTCGTGGCCACTAGTACCATCAGCCTACACCGATCTGGAAACTCCTGATGTGACCTTTCCATTGTTGGAACCCGTAGTAAATCGTAACATGTGACTGGGTTTCGGCTCAGGCTGTAGTTTATGCTGAAATTCTGCTCACCACACGTACCCTGGTGATCGCATTAGGCGGCGCGATTCTGGGAGGTCCTGGGACGTGCCTGCGGTTCGAGCGCCGCACAGAGAATAAGGATTGGTACCGATCTCTGCAATTGAATCGATTGACCTGTCCGATTCATCGTGAATAAATACTGATTACTGATCGATCGTTCCGCTGAACAGCCAAGCGGTAGAGGCTGGCGGACTGAATGGATTTTGTTCAAAGAATAGCGTCGAATTATCAGGAGCTTTTGAGTCTACTTTAACAAATACTGAGCTGATGCCGGCAAATACTGAGCTGATGCCGGCAAATACTGAGCTGACAGATAGTGGCCTGAGTTTTGCAGACACTGAGTCTGACAAGTAGTGAATTGAGGCTGATAGGTACTGAGCCTGATATATAGATAAAGCTGGGTTTTACAAACCATGAGCCGAGTTTGATAGATAATGACTTAATAGATCAAATTAATAGATACTATGAGCTTGATGGACACCGCATCCGAGAGATACTAAGCTGAGTATGACAGATACTGAGTCTGAAAGACCCTAAGCTGAATCTGATGGATACTGACCTGAACCTGGCAGATCCTAAGCTGAATCTGATGGAGACTGACCTGAACCTGGCAGATCCTGAACTGAGTTTGACAAATGAAGTACCACCGGACATTGGAAATGTCACCACACCGCCCCGAGTTCCGAAGATCGATCGCACCCTGAGGTCTGCCAACGGTCGGCAATCATCCGCTGGGAATGTGACGGGGGCGGGGGCGGGGGCGGCGGCGGGGGTGACGGGGGCGGGGGTGACGGGGGCGGGGGCTTGGAGTGTTGAAGCAGTTGGCTGCGGTGTGGGCGGAGGGCAGATGGAACCAACGCGACTCGCCGCCGGTCCTGGCGGTGCCAGCTGTGTCTGATCGCCCCCACCAACTGAGTTATGTCTGTTCTTTCACAGGCCCGCCTTCACACACCACTGGTCGCGGCTGCAGGCTGCTGAGTTGGTCATGACCGCGGCCCAGCCGACACACCAGGCCCGGCTGCACCAGGCCCACCAGGCCCACCAGGCCCGGCTGCGAGCCAGCCCGTCTCAGGACAGGCTGGATAGAGGAAGACTGAGGCAGGTAAGCTTGCATTTATCGCTGGCGACACACAGACGATGGCCTTCCGACCGGAACACGACAGGAAGCGTGCGGTGCGGTGCGGCCGGTCGGTCGGCTCCCGCCCTCCCGGTCACCTCTGCCAACTTACCATGTTCAGCCATACATTTGAGGTCAGAATCTGGTTTCTTTCGTCCTAAAACGCATGTGGCGACACGTCAGACATCCGTCAGAGTGGATTGTGGTGGTGTTATGACGGACAGTTACTGTCAGTGTGATGGCGTCACTTGAACATTCAGGGAGTGTGAAGGGGTAGAGAAGAAGGAGGTAAAGGGAAATAGGGAAAGAGAGGACCATAGAAAGAGAGTATGCTTGTTAGCGGTAGAGAAGAGAGAAAGAAGAGACAAAGGGTGAAGCGGTGCTTCTATGTTTCCAGCAATACTGTAAAACTATCAGCGAGCGGAAAATTGATCGGTATAGTTATGACGTTGTCATTTTGCTATGTCATATGATACAAAATGAAACGATGTAATATTTAATAAGTATTGTATATGTTTTTGATTCGGCATGCTCTTTCCTCAGCATCGGACACGAGTGGACCGCTCCGCTCCTCAGCATAGTAGTAAGTATTACAACTATGCTATATTGTAAGTATTACAATATATGATAAGTTCTGCAGTGGGCTGTGGCTGGGGTTACCTGTGTTCCTCAACATAGCTGAAGAGCCGCCGACTTTTGCTGCTAACCGCTTTTCACCAATCAGAGACGATCGTTGGGAACTGGTGCACAGCGCCGCCTGATTGGTCAATGATGACCCAGCGGTGACGTAGTGATGACGTAGATGTGGCAGTGAATGTCGCTTGCTAACCTTACTACCATGAGTGTGCAAAAAATGGAGCTGATGCAAAGTTGGAGGGATTTCTAGTCAGTGGATACATTTGCAATAAATGGAAGCTTTCAGAAAGAAAAGTGCTAAGCCAACGGCATTGTAAGTGGATAGCACAATGAAGAACTGTCTCATATGCGAGTTATATGATCCTATCTAAATACCTTCAAGTTCCAATAAAGTCCAAATGGGTCGCAGCTGGATGTGTGGCGTTATGGCCGGACGAATGCTGTGCTCAACTGCCAGCTATACACATCCCACCGATGGCATAACGGATAGTTTTCACAACCCGGTATTGTCAAAAATTCCGGCCGTCAGATTCATCGATGGTAAATTGGCAGACCCTTAACTATCTTAATATATGAATATTTTTGCCTTCCGTTTGACCCCAATATAATTTTCGAACGTAAACGCTTGCAATGATAGCAGTGGTTGAATTGCATGACATGATCTATGGATAAGATGTTTCCAAATGTGGCATAGTACACACACGAGCTCGCGAAGCCGAATGCTTTGGAACGAATATTATGATCACCCTGCGTGGCCTTTCGAAGTGAGAGCATTCCATTGGCAATAAGTGGAACTTCTGCGGTCATGGCAGCCGATACTCGCGCGTGCAAATAATAACTGTTACTTTAATGTGCACATTTCCAAGTGTTGTATTTATCACAAAGAATACACATTATACTCCCACTTATAAGTTAAGCATTTTGAGAATTAAAGCACTGTTTACTGTTTTCAAAACGCCAAACGCTTGGACTCCATCATCTCCATTATTTTCTGAACGCGAACTATTGTAAAGGTAATCCAAACTACAGAACTATAGTTCTGTAGTTTGGATGTATCCCAATAAACATATCTGACACAAAAGTGGCGGACGTATAAGAGCACCAAAGCAACAAAGGGGCAAGAGTTGAATGAGCACTTCTCGCTACTGCAAATCGCAGGCGATAATCGCGCCGTTAAGCGTGCTCTTCAATATTGTTAGCAAACAAGAGTCTGCTCTGCTAAAGAATATTTGGAGGCAACTTAGCAGCGTCCTCAATAAGTTGACGGAGTTTCAGTCGAACAAGAACGGGGAGCACCGCCCGAGAAGCTCTCATTTGAGCTACAGAGGACCATTAGGTTATGCTAATTTTAGTTGCTGCAACAAATCATCAGCGGACAATAGCGGTCCGTTCAATTACAGACTAGGTTATTTTAAACAGACAGTGAGCAAATTAATGGACAATCATTTCTAACGTGATATTACATCAATTATACATGCTGCGCAAATGCAAGTGACATGTTCCTTGATGACATGTTTCTTGAAACAAAAAAACTAACTCTGCATATGGATTTCACGGTTGCAGTCCAATAAGAAGTTACATTCTTTCAAAATGCTACACAACGGACTACGTTTAACCTATTCACATGCGCGTGTTCGGCACACCAACACGCTCGCAGTTCACGCAGAAACTCCCTAGAGCTGTGTCGCGTTCGAGATATTGTGAGTCTGCCGTCTGGCCCTCGTAACGCTCACAGTTCGGCGCACGCTATTCTAGCATGACCTCATATTGCGTCCGTTTTTCATTTGGACGGCCGAGGTCGAAACGACTTTCCACCAATCACGGCCGAGTTTCGTACCTCCGGCGCCGCCGAGCGCCTATAGCTCTCATCGATTACGGCGCACGCGAGGCCGCGGACGCCATCTGCACGTCGAGTTTTTGTACCCAGCCAACTCCAGAGTTTGAACTCATGCATCGGAACTCGTCCGCCATTTGACTGAGCCTACACTGAGAGACAGTCGAGAACCTATAGGCGGCTTCTTCAAGAAACTCTAGGATTCTTAAAAAGTGCTGTCATATTTGAATAGGGAAAACGAGAAGCCATAACGTTCTTGAAGAAGTCTTCGAGAACCTTTGGACTTCTTCAAAGCGCTAAGGCTTCTCGTTGTCCCTTTTCAAATATGACAGCACTTTTAAGAGCCCAATGGGCTCCTACCGTCTTTCAGTGTTAGTCGCTGGTCGCAGTCAGGGGCAGCTCAATAAGGATTCTGAGGAGCGACTTGTCACAGATCAGTGACACTGTCATCTCAGCAGGATCAACAGTCATCAACTGTCATGTCGGCAGGATCAGCAGTCATCAACTGTCATCAACAGCCCTCTGCAGCTGGAGTGCAGTCTGTTGTTTCACGGCCACAAGCGCCGGTCAGTACATCAGGTGCTTGCTTGTCTGTCTGGCTTCCCAGCAAGGGCCTAAGAACTAAGAAATGGTGAAAACTCTGTGTGGGGGTTAATCATGATCTGATGGAGAATTACAAGATTAACCGGTGAATAAATTAAGGCCGAAATTATATTCTTGGATATTTCGCTATGATAGCTTCATCAGCAATGAACAATCATTGCTGATGAAGCTATCATTGCTTGTTCATTCCTGATGAAGCTATCATAGCGAAATATCCAAGAATATAATTTCGGCCTTAATTTATTGATTTATTTACTTATTATGAGGTTACCGGTTATCTTAATTCTCATACACCTAAAACTCTGCTCTTTCAGGGAGAAAACCGAACCAGTCTTCTGAAAAATCCCCTGCCAGGGTATTTGCGGAGATCACATTACCAATTTTCGGCATGGTTCTCTGTTAGTGCCATTAAATTCAAAAGTGGTTCTCAAACCTATACTGTATGAACTTTGATTCGCAGTAATCTTCTGCTAGTGACATTCTATTAAACCATCCTTTAAGTTTCCGTCTGGGACCTATCGTCGCAGAGGAAGCCGTTTCAATATAACCTAAAGTATAATGCCACAGATATCATTTTTATTTGAATTTTATAATGGCATTAGGCCAGTATCTTGACAGCTTTCAGGACTCGCAAGTATCCCAGGCATGCTATTCCTGGAGATATTGGAGTGAGTTGAAGCGATCATTAAGCTCACTGTCGCTGCTAAAAGCTGGGGTGAGATCTGCGGTGGAGTCGAGCAGAAACGAACAAGCGCTGAAAACTGAGTACTTGCAGAACATGGAGTACTGAGTGTCCAGTGGCGAGTGTTGGGTACTGCTCACAGTACTGACTAACAAAGTTCTGACTGCACAGTAAGCAATTTGAAACCCTAACTAGGTACGAAGTACCGAATATGAAGCACTGCGTACAAAGTACCAAGCATGAAGTACTGAGCATGAAGTGCTAAGTATGAAGTACTGAGCATGAAGTAGGTACTGAGTATTAAGTACTCAATGCGGTCTCTGAATACAAAGTAACGAATATAGCATTAGCATCCAAAGTAACAAATGTGACGTTCTGTGCACAAAGTACCACACTGAATACATGTTGATACAAAGTATTAAATGAATACATGTTGAGCGACGAAGGTAATGCGCAGTTGGAACCTCTGGCTCCTACGGAGCACCAAATGTGAACTGCCAAGTGCTGGGCGATGAAAAGCAAACCTTGCGCCTGGCTCATATCACATCAAAACAATTATGTCACCTGGTGACATCTTAAAAGGAATGTTTCATCTTTCTGGAAGATATCTAATATACGCGGGCTGGATTCGAAAATATAAAGTAAGTGCTGCTGAAAACGATGGTCATTATTTTCTCTCTGAAAAGTCACTTAACATTATACACATTAAGTTTATAAATTTGGGATGACGACGTCATTTTTTAGCTATATAGAGCTATAGAGAAAACCTTTACGCTGCCAAACATATGACACAATCATTTCAGACAATTCTGGCGACTTAAATACCAACAATGTGGAACTGTGTTTTCTCCCTCAAAGAACGGGAGCGATCTGGCGCAGGGGGCAGGATTCCTGTCTTCTGTGCCGGTGACCCGCGGTCAAATCCCTAGGCGGGCCGCTGAAACAGTCGACCGGCCCCATATAATAACCCTCGGAACAGGGTGAGAGTTCCAGCACCATGATCCCAAAACGAGGATACGGTGCTTGGTCCACAAACCAAACCAAACCCTCAAAGAACACAATGGCGAGTGTGAGTCATTGTGATAGCTCAATATTTATTTAGCAAATCCATAACTGAGCATTTAAACAACGTGAAACAATTTAATTTGAACCGCAACCTATCGTGTTGGCCGTTATTTACATCGTACTCGCCAAGGTTCGAGAAACACAGGTCGTTTGACTTCCAGGACCAATCAACTTGAAGTGGCTGTCAGCCAATCAGCAGCAGGACTTGCATAAGCCCCCTTTTGCAAATTCAATATTTCATTGCTTTAAAACGGTCAAGTTTTTTAGTAAACGATTTGAGTAATTTATACTTTTCAATAACGGCCAAAGATAATGACTATCTCAGTTGAAAATAAATACAAAGGCGAAACATTCCCTTTAACAAAAATAATGAAAAAAACGACTAATGCAGTTAAATATTTTGTTTTGTTAAATATTTATCCGCCCCTGTAGCTCAGTGGCAGAGCGCTGGTCTTCTGACCTAAACATTCCTAAACATTAACATTCTCATTGTGTGAATGTTAACATTCTCAGTAGTGGCAGCCTGGGTTCGAGTCGCTTCGGCGCTCGCTATTTGCTCCTGACTAGAATGGCCTGCGGCCGGTGGCAGCGGTCGCACTCAAGGTCAGGTGACGTCAGCGAGCGGGGCGGACCGTGTCCAGGTATATCGGGCACGTAAAACTTCGTCTCTAAATTATGCCGGCCAACAGGAATTGCGCGATCGGGTGGTGAGGTAAGGACCAGCGCAACAAGCTCTGCTTAGCGCGGGTCCTGACCTCGGAAAGCCATCCCTGCAAAGCATTCGGACTAAATTTATAAAAATATAGATTATAGATACTACGGGTCAGAACCGAATCTGATAAAGAATGAATCATAAGAAACAAAAATAACTAGTTTCCTCATGATAAAATTAATAGCTTTCAGATATCAAGAGCTTTAACAATAATATTTCGCATATGATATTTCATCATCGAGCTGCGTTTCCGGCAAATCATTTGCAATAATATATTAATGAGAATATTAATAAATGAAATCTGATTATAATCGCGGCCTAAACTTCTTTTAATTATACTTAAAGTTATATTGTTACTCTTAATAATGCCCTAATGCGGCGGTGGTCCTAGCTGTCTTGGACAAACTAAAATACAATATAACAACGCAAATACAAATGCTGAAAATCACAATACTTCACACAATTTACTTTTACACAATTTGCTTTACTAATAAAACATAGTGAAAAACCATGTTGCTATGCTAGGCTAATCACTCCCATGCATGTTTTCTGGCGATTATAATCGACATGGAGTGTTCTGTAGTCGACGCTAACGGTATCAAATTAGATCTGCTTGGCTCATACATAAGCAATGAGGTGCATCTGAACGTACCGATTACGGGCGCGCGTGGCACATGAGATAACAGCTGTAGAGAAGAAAGGGCTAGGAGAGTGGCCCGAACAGAAACAACACTAAGGGTGGTTAACGCACCACAGAAAGTGAGAGTGAGCGAGTGAGATTAGATGGGGGAGTGAGTGCAGAGAGTGAAAGAGTAAGCGAGGGAGAGAGGAGGTAGAGATAGGGAGAAAGAGGGAGGGAGAAAAGCAGAAAAAGGAGCGAGTGAGTGAGTGAGTGAGTGAGTGAGTGAGTGAGTAGAGAGGAGGGAGGAGGGAGGAGGAGGAGAGGAGGGAGGAGGGAGGAGGAGGAGAGGAGGGAGGAGGGAGGAGAGAGGGAGGAGGAGGAGGGGAGGAGGAGGGAGGAGGGAGGAGGGAGAGGGAGGAGGGAGGAGGGAGGAGGGAGGGAGGGAGGAAGGGAGAGGAGGAGGGAGAGGGAGGAGGAGGAGGGAGGAGGAGGAGGGAGGAGGGAGGAGGGATGAGGGAGGAGGAGCAGGAGGAGGGAGGAGGAGCAGGGAGCAGGAGCAGGGAGAGGGAGAGGGAGGAGGGAGGAGGGAGGAGGGAGGAGGGAGGAGGGAGGAGGAGGAGGGGAAAGGAGGGAGGAGGGAGGAGGGAGGAGGGAGGAGGAGAGGAGGGAGGAGGGAGGAGGGAGGAGGGAGGAGGTGAGGAGGGAGGAAGGAGGAGGGAGGAGGGAGGAGGGAGGAGGGAGGAGGAGGAGGGAGGAGGGAGGAGGGGAGGAGGGAGGAGGGAGGAGGGGGAGGGAGGAAGGAGGAGGGAGGATGGAGGAGGGAGGAGGGAGGGAGCGGAGGAGGGAGAGGGGAGGAGGAGGAGGGAGGAGGGCAGGAGCAGGAGCAGGGAGCAGGAGAGGGAGGAGAGGAGGGAGGAGGAGGAAGGGAGGATGAGGAGGGAGGAGGGAGGGAGGGAGGAGGGAGGAGGAGGAGCGAGGGAGGTAGGAGGGAGGAGAGGAGGGAGGAGGGAGGAGGGAGGAGGGAGGAGTTGGAGGAGGGAGGGAGGGAGGAGGGAGGAGGGAGGAGGAGGAGGAAGCAGGAGGAGGAGCAAGGAGCAGGGAGGAGGGAGGAGGGAGGAGGGAGGAGGGAGGAGGGAGAGGAGGAGGTGAGGAGGGAGGAGGAGGAGAGGAGGAGGAGGGATGAGGATGAGGGATGAGGGATGAGGGATGAGTGGATGGGATGAGATGAGGGATGAGGATGAGGATGAGGATGAGGATTGAGGGAGGAGGGAGGGGGAGGAGGGAGGAGGGAGAGGGAGGAGGAGAGGAGGAGGGAGGAGGGAGGAGGGAGGAGGGGAGGAGTGGAGGAGGGAGGAGGGAGGAGGGAGGAGGGGAGGAGGGAGGAGGAGGAGGGAGGAGGGAGGAGGGAGGAGGGGAGGGAGGAGGGAGGAGAGAGAAGAGAGAAGAGAGGGAAGATGAGAGATTGAGGAGAGAGTACGAGAGGAGAGAGGAGAGAGGGAGAGAGAGAGGAGGACGGAGAGGAGAGAGGATAGGAGAGAGGAGGTAGGAGAGAAGGAGAGAGGGAGAGAGGAGAGAGGAGAGAGAGAGAGGAGAGAGGAGAGAGGAGGGAGGAGGTGGAGTAGGGGAGGGAGAGGGAGGAGAGAGGAGAGAAGATGAGAGAGAGGAGGAGGGAGGAGGGAGGAGAGGAGGGGAGGAGGGAGGAGGAGGAGGGAGGAGGGAGGATGGAGGAGGAGGGAGGGAGGAGAGGAGGAGGGGAGGAGGAGGAGGGAGGAGGAGGAGGAGGAAGGTGGAGAGAGGAGGAGGGAGGAGAGAGGATATAGGAGAAGGAGGAGGAATGGGAGGAGATAGGAGAGAGGAGAGAGGAGAGAGGAGAATAGATAAGAGAGAGGAGAGAGGGAGAGGGAGAGAGGAGTATATGAAGAGGTAGAGAGGAGAGAGGGAGATTGAGGAGAGAGGAGAGAGGGTGGAGAGAGGAGAGAGGAAGAGGGAGCGAGGAGGTATGAGGGAGAGGATAGGGGAAGAGGAGAGGGAAATTAGCGATACCTGTGTCATTACGGAGGAGGGTGATGATAGTTATTCTCACATTGAATAACTGGATAAATGGCTTGTGTAGAGACGGGGGAGCGTTGATCTGGGCGGGGGAACTGATCCACGTATAGGCGGGTGGACACTGGACAGTGACACCACATCGGCAGCAGTCACTGATTGCAGACTGTGACCGTGTCTTTTCGCTGTTCGCGCTGCTTGTCGGCGCTGTTTGTGTTAGCAAGGCGTTCGACCTCGGAGGCACGGAATGTTTGTTGGCATCGGTGGTGTGGCGCACTGAACTCATCAGCTAACGTTAGTTGCCGATATCCAACAGCTGCGTCTCTGGCAAAAAAGGCTAAGTATATCTGTCGGGTGTCGGCAGCAGAGCAGGGAAATCGGTACAGAACAGAACACATGGCTTAAGGTGACAATGTGACCCGCAGCGGCGGGGCGGCGTAGCTGTCCTAACGCGGCGCATTATGCTGATGCATGCATTACATCACATCCCCGCTGCACTCGTTACAGTGAGGACCACGGCAGCTGGATGGCCATAGGCTGGCTATCATGTCCAATAACTCCTCTCATTCGCAGATATAATCTCCATAAGTCCATTAGACGGCCGCGGGTTCCTGATTCTGTCAGAGCTGTTTGTGGACGGGATGAATGATAAGCATTATCATTGCTCAGAATGTGCGCTGGCTGTAAGTGCTTCTGCTACACTCACACGGCAAAAACCTGACGAGGAAACAAACAAACCATTAAACAGCAGACGTTCGTCGTATTGATCCAGCGGCTAAACGCAGCGTCGTTCAGAGCTAAAACCTGATCAGGACGTAATGACTTGGTCGTGAGATGGGGACGGAGTGGTGCCGAGTCAGCAGTCGGCCAGGATTACACTGAAAACGGCGTCAAAAGAGGCTGAAGTCGGTGGGACTCGGACGTCGGACTCACCACGTCGATGATCTGCTGTAAGGAGATGCCGAAGCTGATGACGATCGGTTCGGTCTCGTTGGCCACCGGCCGCTCCAGCACGTTGTACCCTGAGAGCAGGGCTCCCAGCAGCCGCTTTTCGTGTGGACCCTGCACTGATCCTGCAACACAGAGTCGATGCAACATTGTACTGACTGGTGCTGTAACAAAGAGACAATGCAACATTGTACTGATGCTGCAACAGACAGCCGTCACAACACTGATACTGCACCCCACCCCAGTCTTCTAATGCCACCCCAGTCTTCTTATCGGGTCCGAGACGTGGTCAAAGTTTTTGCGGCCGAAAATGACTTTGGTAGCGAAGTTAATAATTTGTTGGATCCGAGAGAAGTTCTTTTGGGTGCCGTTGCCATAAACCGAGATGCAGTAGCGAATTCGGCAGAAGCCCAGGGCGTTGATCAGTGCGGAGATGACGGTGGTGGCAGGTGTCCCCTCAGATGTGATATATACCTATCAGAATTCCGAAGCAGCGGTTGGTTACGGTGGAGGCATGAGCGTCCCAATTTAAAGTCCCATCAAAAGTCACGCCCAGATTTTTCTTTCCGAGACGGGCTGCAGGTCGTGATCGCGGAATTTAACGGTGACATCCGAGACGGTGCGTGGATTTTGGGGACTGCCCAGCAGCATGAGCTGAGTTTTCGCGGTGTTAACTTTGAGTCTATTAGCACGGCACCAGATATCCAAAGGAGCTAAAACTTGTTCCATTTCGCTGACAACGTTAAGGATATCGTCTTTTTACCACTGACTAAAATGTGCGTGTCGTCTGCGTACTGTACGACCACTGCGTTTTCAACATAACGACTGAGGTCGTTGGCGAAGACGCGGTAGAGAAGCGAACCGAGAGCGGAGCCTTGAAAAACGCCAATGCTGTTGGGCAGCGGTTTGGAAGTCGTGGTGACGCCACGACTGTCAGTGAGACTGACACTCTGGTTATGATTTTGGAGGTAGGCCAAAAACCAGGAAGTATCGATACCGTGAAGAGACAATATAGACAGGAGAGTAAAGTGGTCTATCACGCCAAAGCATTTGCTCAAATCCAGGAGGCAGAGGAGAGACACTTCTCCTTGGTCAGCGGCGGATAGGATGTGGTCAGAAATGGAGATCAGCGCGGTATCAGTGGAGTGACGAGGACGAAACCCGTGCTGAGTGGGCGACAGGAGATGGTTGTGAGACAGATGGTTGCGAGACAGATGGTTGTAGAGCAGCTGATAAGCAGCGCGCCCTAAGATCTTGACAATGACGGGGACGATGGAGATGGGACGGTATAGTTGAAAGGATTGGTGGATACATCAGATTTGAAAATCGGATGGACGATGGAGTGTTTCCAGGACTGAGGAGCGTCTGAGTTCGATATGCTGGAGTTAACCAAATGCAGGAGCACCTGCCTGACCGCGTCAAAGGTCATCCACACCATGCGGATGTTGACACCGTCGACACCACACGCGGACGATCGATTCATTTCGTACACGATAGCACGCAGCTCGGACAGCAACAGCGGCGTCAACCGGAAAGCGCAGAAGCCAACTCCGGCAGGCGACAGGGGACGCCCATCTCACGCACCTCTCTCGCCACGCGCGGCCCCACGCCGACGAAAAACCGGTTCAGTTCGTCGGACATGGCGTCAGGCACCTTGCGGACGGCCTTGCTGCTCCCGATGACGGCCGACTGGATGTGCTGGATCTGGATGAGTCTGGTGGGAGATGACTTGGGAAGATGGTCCTGGTCTGGTCCCTACTATTAGCTCTTCGGTCCAGAAAGTTGGGCACCGCTGGAGCAGCTTCCGGTTGCCGATGTCCGTGTCCTTGCGTTCGCGTCACCTTTTTCGAAACTTGGCAGGCTAACTAGCTTAACATATAGCCCGCTTGATTTTGTATGAAGGGAAGAAAATTGCCCTAGGGCCAGAACTTGCCGTCAAGGAGAGCCCCTGCCAGACACTAAGCAACTCATTTGCCTATTTTCCAAATTTCAGTAAGTAATTGGAAACTTGAGTCATGCCGCGAAGCGGCGCGAGATTGTCAAGTTTTTGACTATGGATAGCTGGATTTTGACTGCTTTAAACTTGCTAAAAAAAATTATGATAAATTGTTATCTTTTCCCACGACATTGTTAACTTTCCCAGATTTTCCCTAAGATCATTGTTTTTCACGTTCAATGCAGGGAACGCACAGTGGAGGGGGTACACTTGCATGCCCCCTATATTTATGCGGGGTCATTTTTCCCTGATGCCACCCTGGATCCGTCAGTGCACGTGAAAGTATCTCGAAGGACAACAATCACCTAGCGTGAAGAGATAAGCATCGCACCACAAGGTCTGGGTAGCTAAATGTGTTGTCATATCTGGCTAAAAATACGGTATGTTTGGGTAGCAAATGACCGCCTCCAGTACCGTACACAGAGCTATTCCGCACGGAATGGCTCAACTACGCTAGGACTGCTGATGGCCTCTCGTCGGCGCTGAAATCCGGGACCAGGCGTAGTTCTGAGAACTGTAGCTATTGTTCCGGGCCCATTTAGCATAAAGACCCGGCGGCAGTCGCGACAAAGCCGGAGATCTTTGTTAAGCCTCAACGGGGAAAACTTGAGGAACAGACAAGGGCGTCGCCACCTTCCGAAAGTTGGGGAGACGGAAACATTTTTAAGTCGATTTTGCCATGTAACGGTCATAGGCGTAATATTAAAATCCGAAAAATGTTGGGGGATGCGTCCCCCCGTCTCCAGGCGCGGATCAAGGACTTCAGTCAGGGGGCGCTACATAGTGGTCGACGTTAGTGCAATGTTGTTGAACGGGGGGAGTAGAGCGTCACGGAAATGCTTTTGGCGGGGGAGAGTGGAGCGTGATCGAAAAAAAAGTTGCGCGATACGGGCGCGCTTGGTGGGCGCGACCTGAGCGCGATCCGAGCTCAGGTGGGGGTGGGGGGGGGTGGGGGGGGGGCGCCCTTGCCTTCGGAATGCGTATGATGTTTAGCATTGCCTTTTCTACCTTCAGAATCAAATAATTAAAGAACCATTTGTGTTTTCTAATGTCACCACTTCTGGCTAGATTCATCCCAACGGCGTCATCTAGCCATATTTGGTGTACACTATCAGTTAGGTATTCTAGTGGTATTGCATCTGCAGTTCCTGATCCCGACACTCATACAATCAATCAATCAATCAATCATGTATTCTCTATACACTCCACGTAGGTGGCTCTTCCGGTACGCGCTCACATTTTACAATGGTTGCTCACATTTCATGACACACACAATTGCACGCAGACTTACTCACAGGCTATGAAATAAAATATAAAAATAAAATAATAAAGTAGAAACAAAAATAAAAATGAAAAGAATCAGACATCAGCTTGCGCTGGAAGCGATCACTGCGCCCGCCGCGAGTACAAGTCCGCGGGCTCGTCGACTCATAGTCGATGCCAACTACTGTTGTTTCCATGCGGAAACAGCACGGAATGCAAAGCAGCGACGAAGCATCTCCGTACGGACCCTGGGCAATTCAAAAGCCTGTGGCCGGTGCCTCGATAGTGACATCGGCTTGACACGGTTCTCACGGTAAGCAACCACGCTCCCTCAGGCAAACCTCGGCGAACGATGGTGAGTGCAGAATCATGCATCGCCGCCCAAATCATTCGGCTGATTAACAATCGTCAAACTGCTTTGCCAGCCCAGCTCCGTCAGGAGGGGGGTCATCGTGATCATACAGCGAGCACCCTTCACAATACGCTCACAATTGTTTATCACCTTCTTGAATGCGGTACGGCTGTGCTTTCTGCAGTTCCCCCACACAGTTCAAACAGTACATTAAATTGAGGAACAAAGTGCTTCACTAATGAGCCTCTTTCACAGACTCGGGTTTCAGTCTTGCGAAAATTTTTGACAAACACAGATTTACATTGCCATACAGCGCTTGATTAACAGCTGACGCCGTGTGCCTCCCAAGGTCAAGTTTTTTGTCAACAATGACGCCTAAGGTTTTGAGAGACTGGGAGGGGTGAATGGTGGATGAATCAAAGTCGATGGAAATTGTACCTACCGAGCGCCGCTGGTGGGTATGCACCTTCATAAAATCTGTTTTGGTCGGATTTATCTTTAAACTGTTCTGCGAGAACCAGGCGTCAGCTATCTTTAAACTTTACAACTATCACATGCTCGTGCATCAGCATGTGCAGCACTATCACCAGCGAAGAGCACTTTTCCTTGGTCTTGTATACCCCAACGGGCAACGACACAGGTTCTGCAGAGCAGTGAAGCAAAGTTGTAACCATTCAATGAGCATGAGCGTGAAACGTACATGTGCGCAGAACGTTAAATAAGTTCTGGCTTCAATTAATGATGTTGATTTCTTGGTGGTTCATATTTGTGTGGCTCGGCTTATATTTTACGTTTATCTGGTATCTTAGAAGTTGTAAATTGATTCCATTTGTTTCATTCCATAGACGCAATTGATGTCTTTGCTCCATTACGCCATATGTCATATATGGCAAACAGATGTATCGTCGGCAGCCACACCACAATGCATCAACAAACACGCTTATAACCGATAGGTCACTGGCCTTTCGCCGCACAAGAATAGTACGAGCATACCATGCATAGCAAAGCAACCGTGGTGTATCTGAGTCGAGGGCGGCTACCGTTGTCTGTAACCAGATCCCTGCCAGTCCTTAGGGAGTGAAACATGTTTGGCATCACTCCAGGGAGTGAAACTCCAAAACCCCGACACAGCATCTGTGACCAACAACTTTGTGTGTGACCACTGCACTTGACTTATGAGCCATTTCTTAGTACGGCGCCGTCTGTCAGAAGCATCCCAGCGGAAAGTTCGGACAATCGTGTCGCGTTTGTTTTCGGAGTCGACTTGGCCGCACCACTCCTGCCCTCCAGCGGGGCGGGTCGGCGCGTGGGTGAGTGGGAGGGCAGCGTCGAGCCTCTCTCCTCCACCAGCCGACGGCCCGACGCGGGTCGCCGCCGGTCTGTGAGTGTCCTCAGGAAAACAATCTGCAGCTCCCACCCATAACGCGCGGCCGCCAGCCGCCAGAGAGAAAACAAACGGCACTAGCTGCCCATAACGCAGTCCGGCCGCGATCGATGGCCGCCGCCGCGATGACGGCCCGTCGAAAGTCGGCTGGCGGAGCGGCGGCGGAGCGGCGGCGGCAGCGGCGGCGGAGAAGTCGGCGGCGGCGGAGGGAGCGGTGGCGGCAGCGGTGGCGGCGGCAGCGGTGGCGGTGGCGGAGAAGTCGGCGGCGGCGGAGGGAGCGGTGGCGGCGGCGGCGGCGGAGGCGGGGGAAAGAGGAGGAGGTGGCAGCGATGCAGTGCAGTATTCTAGCCCGGCCGACTGCGTTCTCTGGAAGCCTCGGCTGCGGCAGCTGCCTACCATTCTCCGCTAATGTTCGGCCCGCGGTAGCCACACAAAGAAGCGTCCAGCCACCGACCGGCGAGCGGGCGAACCTCGGCAGGAGCATTCGACACAGCGGCACGAGATGGAGTGTTTGTAAACGTGATGTGGCAACGAGCTGAGCGCAGATCTCGGTGGAAGTCTGAGAGTGAGCATAGGCGTGAGGATGCATTCATTAGAGAGATAAGAGAATTGGAGCAGAGCAGCAATTCAACCTATTTTATCATTTCGATGGTCGCTAAGTTCAACATTACTCTGAATCAAGCCTTTGCATTGCCTTAGCCGGGCTTAACCACAGTTAAAGTAATTGTATTAAATCATAGAAGATGGTATTTCAACATTCCAATGCAAGGTTTCAGATGAGTCATCAATCCCCGAGTTCGTTGTGTTTTATGCTTCAGCTTCTTTTAAAAACAACATGGCAAAATAACTCTGATACAAATGAATACTAGCCGTTTTCACGATGTTTTTTCTGCGCGAAATGTTTTAAGACATCTTAAGATGTTTTAAAATGTTTTAGTATGAAAGTTTTAGTATACTTAATCTCTCCTTAACAACGCAACTTTCGCAAGCGGTTTTTTCTTGAAATGTCTCTCATAATTTTGTAATATGTTGGTAAGAATAAAGTATGTTACAAAATTGCTGTTTGGTGGTAACTAGCAAGATAATTATGTATAGGTTAGCTGCCACTAGCGGATCCAGGGGGGCGCAGGGCGTTAGCCCGCCATATTGCCTAAAATTGACGAAATTTGACATATATTCCACTGATAGAGGGAAATATAATAAACTTTTTTACAAAAGGCATATTTTGTCTTTAAACCGTTCAGTAAGGTACAAGTGAAGCCAAATCCGATAGTTTTCGAATTTGATGAAACTTTTTGAAATTTAGCCCCCCCCCATGCCCAGGTTCTGGCATCCGCCAGTGGTTAGCTGTGATGCCAGTCTCACCTACTGATTCTTTTTCAGAACATCTTGAAAATATCGGTTCTCAGGCACGCTATTGGATTGCTCAACAAAGCGAACTCCCCTTGCTCAATAAAAGGACTCGCCTCCAGCGATCGTTTCTTTCTAGCGCATTTATTTGCGCCATGCCAAAGGCAGACCTGTTGATCCATGACGCTGTCAGATTGAATAACGATATGGCGATTATGCTTAACTTGAACGAACGGACTCTAGGCGCATATGTTTCTTTAGAAAACGAAATTTTTTTTGTATCATTAATCTGTTAAGAGCTCATTTCATGTTATTCATAAACTCTTGATAATTATAAATATCGCCTAGAACAGTAACTTATTTTTCTTGGAAAATATCGTATACTAAAACTTTTCATACTAGCCGTTATTTATACGATGGCTTATTTTGCGCGAAATGTTTTAAAAATGTTTCACTGTAGCCGTCTTCACGATGGGCTAATTTGCGAGAAATGTTTTTAACCCTCGCCGTATGGGACCATAGGGCGAGGGTTAAAAACATTTTTTTCGCCAATCTAGTCCATCGTGAAAGCGGCTACTACTAAAACATTTTAAAACATTTCGCGCAAAATAACCCATCGTGAAACCGGCTACTAAAACATTTCAAAACATCTTAAGATGTTTTAAAACATTTCGCGCAAAATAATCCATCGTGAAAACGGCTACTGACTAACCTCTATACGAACCTCTATATCGAGCTGCACAGTAAAAGTGCTAAAACAAAATCAGAATCACCCAGCGCCTTCTACCCCGTATACATACTTTTATATTAGCCGTTTTCACGATGGATTATTTTGCGCGCAATGTTTTAAAACATCTTAAGATGTTTTGAAATGTTTTAGTAGCCGTTTTCACGATGGGTTATTTTGCGTGAAATGTTTTAAAACATTTTAAAATGTTGTAAAATGTTTTAGTAGTAGCCGCTTTCACGATGGGACTAATTGGCCGAAAAAAATGTTTTAACCCTCGCCCTTACTGGTCCCATTACGGCGAGGGTTTAAACAATATCGCAAATTAGCCCATCGTTGAAGACGGCTACCAACTGAAACATTTTTAAAACATTTAAAAATGTTTTCAAAACTTTCGCGCCCAAAATAAGCCATTCGTGGGAAATGAATAGAATTAAAGTTTAGTATAACTTATTCTTTCCTTAACTACGCAACTTTTGAAAGCGATTTTTTGTCTTGAAAATGTCTCTCAGAATTTTGTAATATGTTGGTAAGGAATTATAGTATTGTTTACAAAATTAGTTTGGTAGGCAATTAGCAAGATAATTATGTATAGGTTAAGCCGTGATGCCAGATCTTCAACTACTGACACTTAACCAGTGGCGGTTCTTCCGTTGAGGCAGATGAGCAGTGTCTTACCTTAAAATAGCCAAAACATTATGAAGTATAATCTGATTTTTTCCTAATTTTATAAATAATTTTCGTTAAGCAATATAAGGGAAAAATACATATTAAATAGACACAAACAATTTTCCAAGTAGCTAAAAACGCGTCTCAATTTTCATGTTATTACAATATTTATGGTTTTTTTCGTTGAGGCTCAAAAATCAAGCCTAGCTATGGACAAGTTAGCATTTGGTGGAAAAAGTTGGGCTGTGAGGCACTGCCTCACAGCCCAAAAACGCTTGTTTCGACCCAGGTCCCGCCGCCCACTCACTTAACAGAAGCATCTTGGAAACATCTCGGTCTCGGGGCACGCTTATTGGTCGCTCAAAACAAAAGCGGAACTCCCCTTGACTTAAATGCACCCGCCTCCAGCGAATCGTTTCTAGAGAATTTAAATGCGCACATGCGGAAGGCAGACCTGTGCGTCAGTTGCACGCTGCCAGATTGGAAGTAACTAATATGGCGATGTATGCTTAAATGAACGAAATGACACTAGATGCATATGCTCTTTAGAAACGGACAATTTTTGCATCATTTAATCTTGTAAGAGCTAAATTTAATGTCCATTAACTCTTGAATAATTGATAATATATCGCCTAAATCAGTAACTTATTTTTCTTGGAATATATCGTATACTAAAACTTTAATATAAAACATTTCAAAACATCTTAGATGTTTTAAAACATTTCGCGCAAAATAATCCATCGTGAAAACGGCTATTGTCAATGTTCGATATCACAGGTGACAGGATCGGAGGCAGCAGGCCCCGCAAGCACGAGTCCCGCCACCCCAGCAACCCCTCGCTGCCTCTACTGCTTAAGATCTTACGGGAGGTGGTTTAGCAGACCGGCTGCCTTGCAACTTATCTAACGGTACCCCAACGGTCAATCCAAGGCTATAGAACAACGGTCAATCGTCCGATCCGGCCTCAACAAACTCAAGTTCCCCCGAACTGCCCTCTCGACCTCAGGTCTTCCATGGCGCAGACATGAGAGCTCTTCACTGCTCCTTTGCCTGATGGACTGAAGGAACCCGGTGTTTACAGAGCTCTACAGTACCGTTCAATTCAAGATTATGATTCATCCAGCCTGTTAAATACAGCATTGTCATGCGCAGCGGACTATGACCTTTCTATGCGGTGAGCGCTAGCGACATCTTTGTTCCGACCCGAAGGGTAGTGGACACCGCGGCCCGCAGTGACCCACGCGGGAGTATTCTATGACCGATATATGCGAGGTTGCGAGGGAAACAGCTACACGTATGTGCTGATCACCGTCCACCGCCCCGCCGCCACCGAATTCTTTCGTCCATGTAATATTTCAATTTGGTATGTCAGCTTAGTGTCTTACCGTCATTTTTAGGGTCACATAAACCCGTCACCTGCGGTGCCTCTCGTATGCTATTGTATTTACTTTTACTGTCATTCGGCTATGTTGGCTTTGCCCTCACCCAAAGGAAATGCTGTGCCAGACATGCCGGGAAATACATACTACATAGCCGAGAACCACAGTCATGCTTTGCAAGCGCTAACATGCGGAGAAAGCACATTGTGTGCACACACGCAACGCTCCGTTCTGTTTGCGATCGCCAGTCAGTTAGGTTCCACTCAGTTTTCGTTTTATTTCCAACGTTCCCTTTCCTAAGAAAGCGTTTAGCGTAAATCGCAACTAATTTTTTAAAAAAACGTTATGAGCACCAATGGGCATTTTGGTGCGTGCTTCCTTACCTCTATATGATGCTGCCAACCTGCCTAGTGCCTATGAGAGTACCTTACGCCTTTCTTTGAAGCAATGTTAATGAGTGTTTATGACTTAAGAAGGTATAATTACTCTTTCTCAATTTCAATGAATTTCTGTCACAAACATTAGCACTAAACCGAGCTTTAGTAAGGCTAGATGATATATCATAATTGTGGTATCAAGTCTCCCAAGAACACATTAACATCAAAAATAGCCTAGGTTTGTAATCTCATTTGCCAACAAGCTTGCAGACACCTTCACCTTTTTCGGCGCCGCATCTGCATAGCTGCAGCACATGTTGGCTTCCTTCACCGGTTCGGCAGGCGGCAGCGGTCGATAGCTCTGCCTAACTAGCCGAGTCCCGCGAGGCAGCTTCTCGTGGCCACTCGCATGTACCGTGACGATCAGAATATCCGATCTGTCCCGACAGACCCGGCCGGCCGGGCCAGTGTTCCCACGAGACATCTCCCTCTGCCCCCTCGCTCTGTCGCTCTCTCGCTCTGTCTCTCGCTCTGTCTCTCGCTCTCGCTCTGTCTCTCGCTCTCGCTCGCTCTCTCGCTCTCTCGCTCTCTCGCTCTCTCGCTCTCTCGCTCTCTCGCTTTCCTTTTTTCTTTCTTCTAATCTTTATTCTATCATTATGCTTTCTCCTCTCTCGCTCTCTCCGGCTCTCTCGCTCTCTCGCTCTCTCAGCTTCTCTCGCTCTCTCTCTCTCTCTCTCTCTCTCTCTCTCTCTCTCTCTCTCTCTCTCTCTCTCTCTCTCGCTCTCTCGCTCTCTCGCTCTTGCTTTCTCGCTCTTGCTCTCTCGTGCCCTCGCTCATTCGTTCTGCTTGTCACAGCAGCCGCCCTGTCCTGGTTATAGATGGACAAAGCCCAGGGGACGGTGCCGCGGGCTCCAGACACAGGACCGAAGGATGAGTCGGCGCTGCACAGGCACTGAGAGAGGCTGGGAGCCTGCCGTGGATGTGAGGACAGACCGAACGCCGACCAGGCATATACGTAGTCGGTCCATGATGGTAGGCTGACGGACAGAGTCTGGGACAAAAGCCTGCTACCATGTCTGACTGCTACGCACACACTCTACTGGAATCACGCTGGAAGGTAACGGTGTCTGGACTAGATAAGGCGTGGGTATTGTCACTGGCTGATCGATGGGCTGCCTGACAGCGACAATAAGCACGCGAGAGAGAGAGAGAGAGAGAGAGAGAGAGAGAGAGAGAGAGAGAGAGAGAGAGAGAGAGGGAAAGGAGAGAGAGAGAGAGAACAGAGAGGAGAGAGAGTGAGAGGAGAGAGACGAGAGAGAGAGAGAGAAGAGAGAGAGGAGATAGAGAGAGAAGAGAGAGAGAGACGAGAGAGAGGAGAGAGAGAGAAGAGAGAGAGAGAGAGAGAGAGAGAGAGAGAGAGAGAGAGAGAGAGAGAGAGAGAGAGAGAGAGAGAGAGAGAGAGAAGAGAGAGAGAGAGAGAGAGAAGAGAGAGAGAGAGAGAGAGAAAGGAGAGAGAGAGAAGAGAGAGAGAGAGAGAGAGAGAGCGAGAGAGAGAGAGAGGGGCAGAAAAGGAGAGAGGAAAGCAGCGAGAGGCATCACATGGAAAGCGAATGCGAGTGGGAAGGTGTGTAAAACTGGAAGTTAAACTATACGGTGCGACGCAAACAAATTAAACCAACATAAAACGGACAAAACAAGGCGGATATCAAGAAAGGTTTTGTAAATCTCTCTTGACAACTATTACGCCAGTGAAACACTTTCCTTAGCCACCAATTAGTTTGTATGGCGTCCGTGCTTAACTCCAGAATACTATGTGCTTAGCTCCATGCTCAAAAGTGCAGCCGTCAATGTTCACATCTCTGCTGATATTCCCTGTCATACGGAGGCGACTCCGTCAAACCCTCACTGTATCCTTCGTCACTGTATCCTTCGTCACTGTATCCTTCGCCACTGTATCCTTCGCCACTGTGTGACAAAGGATAGAGCACCCGGCGGTCTCCCGGCGGTCCCCCGGCGGTCTCCCGGCGGTCCCCCGGAGGTCTCCCGGCGGTCCCCCGGCGGTCTCCCGGCGGTCTCCCGGCGGTCTCCCGGCGGTCCCTCGGCGGTCTCCCGGCGGTCCCTCGGCGGTCCCCCGGCGGTCCCTCGGCGGTCCCCCGGCGGCTGCAAGGTGGGCTGGTGGCTGCCGTGTGGCCTACATTGGCCGGACATGTGGTAGCTCTCCTCCTCCTCGTCTGTCAACCTCCCCCCGCGCCTCCTCGGCTGGTCGGCCAGCCGCGCCTACCCCGGTCGGCCGGATGGGAGGACTCGCCAGCCGCTCCTACCCCGGTCGGCCGGACGGGAGGACTCGCCAGCCGCTCCTACCCCGGTCGGCCGGACGGGAGGACTCGCCAGCCGCTCCTACCCCGGTCGGCCAGACGGGAGGACTCGCCAGCCGCTCCTACCCCGGCCGGCCGGACGGGAGGACTCGCTAGCCTGTCTGGACAACTTACCTGTCTGGACAACTTCTTACACCTTCTGTGCACAAATTTCATTTCGTCCTATTTTTTTAGATACAGCGAAGTTAGTGACGTCGACATCGAAGTTAGTGTCATCGACGATTTTGACACCAAAATCAGCTTAACTTTAAAAGACACTAGAACTACCATATACCTACTAGACAAAATATAATCCGAAACCGTGGGAATATAGCAAATGTCAAGGGCTACAACATGGCCATCTCGGATTGTAAAAACACACATGTTTTTTGTCTTAAAAATGTCAAAAGTTAACTTTTTCAAATTAAAAAGATCCAAGATATTAATATATATATATATATATATATATATATATATATGTATATATAAATATAAATATATATTGTATATATATAAATATATTATTATATATATATATATATATATATATATATATATATATCAAAGAACTATACACAGGAAGCTATGGTTCAAAATTTCAAAATAATATTACTATTTTAGACTGAGTGATGACATCTAAGGTATGGGTAATTAATGTCGTCAATTTTTTACCAGATACAGACAAATAAATGGCAGCACTGTATTTGTGAGACATAGCCGTTCGATAAAATTGTTTTCATTAATTATGTTGATCAATTTAACATTATTTTGACCTTTTGTGATCTGTATTGACCTTTGCTTGACCTTCACTTTACGTACATTGAATCAGGTGGTAAAATGAATATCAATGTCGAGTTATACACGTAAAATAGTCTATAAAACATGTGTTGCATGTCTTTCGTATAATTTTTGGGCATAGTGAACTTATGTGACCTGACCATGATGTTTTGCCAACGATCCCCCTTAAGCTCATGCGGGATGTGTATCACACCTTTACGAGCACTCTGGGTGATCATGGTTGCAGTCAAAGGCTTTGAATGGAAAGTATGGCCCATACAAAAAACATACGTTGACCTGACCTGTGACGTCTCCAGAGAGTAACACAACTGATTTTACGTCGATGAAATTTATTGGGCTATCGATAGCCGTTTGAGTCAGCGCAACCGTATTTTTGGTTCCGTAGATGCAAGGGGGCTACAAAAGCTCCCTACCCCAGTGTTACAGAAAAGACGCCAGTGACTGCCGGGTTTATATGGCATAATTGATTGCGATAATATCTCTAATCTTATTATAATTTACTACATAATTTATCATCTTGTCTATATCCATATCTTTAGCCTACTTGGTAATCTTATTAAATATGTGTGTCCAGTGTAATAATACTGCATGCTTCTGTAAATACGAATAACTCACCCACTACCCTATTTAGCCTGTTTCGTCTCAGTTGCGCATTGACACACGGAAGCCAGTCAGTCGGGACTATCGTACTGAGCCGCACAACACGCCTGGACAACTCTGCTGGGGTTCAGTTAGTTCAGCAAAGTTAGCTAAACTATTAAACTGAGTTAAGCTCGGGGGTACGCTTTTGTTTCGCCTGGCCGGCGTCTGCCACAGAATAGCTTCCGCAATATAAATAGACACGTTCTAATCAATATATACTGGGATGATCAATAACAAGGCATTATCATGCAACTGAGAGACCGTTTTCTATTCAGCACAGATTTTAACATTATCATGCAACTGAATTCTGGAAAAAAAACGTGTAACTCCTTTAAGTTTCATATTGATAACACTGCTGGTTTTTAGCTATTGCGAAAATTCGTCAGGGGACAATATTTCTCCTCCTCCCCCCCCCCCCACCCTCCCGGTCAATGGCGGGGTAGCGCTTCTTTCACGTTAGTGGGGAGCAAATGGAAGGAGGCAGGGTTGATTGCCCGCGCGGGACGGCAGCACGGTAACCGCAGCTGAGTTTATAGACGAAGGACATTAGGGCTGAGTTGGTGCACCGTGCACTTGCTTTAATCCGACCAGCTTGAAGGCCGATGTGGCAACATAACAGGCGAGAGTTGTTGCATTGTCGTGGCTTTTCAATACAATCGACGAGATCAGCAGATCGTTGTTGCCACGTGTGTGAGAGATAAACTCTATCGGCGAGAGTTCCCAAATCGAGTTCTTAACTCGCAGAGAGTTGGAGACAGTTTTCTTGGGATTGTCCGGACCGCAGCCATTCCTAGAAGTTGGATGGCTGAAGACTGAACGGCTGTTGGATAGCAGGCATGGTGATTACTGAGCGATGAACATGTCCTTCTGTTGTCTTATATAGATAACATTACCGCTGTCTGCATTCGGCTTTTTAATAATTATTGGAATCTTGAAAATGTTAGCAAAAAACAAATATGCCCGCACACCGTTGAAGTATAAGTAAGTGATGTTTTATGTAGGACATGCATACGGTTAGCGTCTCCTCCGGCAAATGAAGCTTTCGCGAACAAGCTGTCCTCATAAACTTGGATCATGGTATAGTTCGGCTATAGTTATAGCGCTTATGATGCAGGCTTTGCTGCAAAATCCCAAACCTATGTCCACTCTGAGTTTGACCACTTACAAAATAAAGAAAGAATACAAAGCAAAAGAACTGAACCCGTATAATCGATGTCAAATTAGTGGTACCGCTCGTTCTTTTTCCGCACCGTCACTATTGCTTACCGTTAACACCTCGATTAGATCAAGCAAGAATTGGATAAATCAAATTATACCCTAGAATTCTGCGGCCATTGACCGTCGAACGTAACGTGTTTATCGTTGACTCCAGCAGTGCACGCTGCCTGTTAGACGCCTTCGACTGAGATGGCGTATCGATGATCGCAAATCGGCCAGGATCAATACGTTCTCTGAATTGTGCTGCAGCAGACGACTGCGTTCAGTGGCTATGAGACCCACGCCGCAGCCAAGCTCAGCTCAGGCAGCTCCAGCGCCGAGAGGAGTGTGGGTAGTTTACTGCGTTGGCTGAACTCTTACAATAAATACTTAAAACTCTCTTACTCTTACTTAAAATAGTTATTCTTACAATAAATAACGCTTGCAGTCAGCATACATAAGCCGTATGGACACTTTGATCAAAGGTCTGAAGGCACATTGTGAAATACTGCAGCAATAAGCATAGGCACACCTTGACCAGAACAAGGCTACACACCTTGTCCTGGTCAAGGTGTGCCTATGCTAATTGCTGCAGTAATCCACAATGTGCACTCAGACCTTTGAATGGTCCACCACACGCGATGCGGATTGGCTATTGTTTGGTTCGCTAGTGAAGTTAAGTTCGAAGCACTGAGTCAATCATACAGACTGGCAGACGCAAGGAACACGACACTTTTCTCCCGCCGTGTCTCATTGAGACTGGCAGCCGTGTCTCATTGAGACTGGTTGCCGTGTCTCATTGAGACTGGTAGATATTGACACAATTATACAATGATGGGTCGATCTAGGGCTCTAGTTTGGAGGGGGCATTCGCTCCGTTTCATTAGCGAAATGTTGTTGACCTGGGGGTGGTGTCAGGCGCGAGAAGTCATTGACCGGAGTAAGAGGGGGAGGGAAGTGTCAACAGCGCTAAATAATCGTTGACCGGGGAGAGGGTATTTTTTCCTTATTAGGTATCACTTCTTACAGCCAATGCAGGAACGCGCGCGGGGATGCAATCATTGGCGGATCTAGGATTTAGTTTTTGACGCTATTGGGGGCATCACCCCGTAAAAGTTAATCGAAATTTAAAAAAAAATCATTGGATTTCGCTCCCTTATGCATTGCTAGACGTTTTAAAATAAACTTTCCTTAGTAGAAGTTGCGTGGATGTCCTACATCAGGAAACGTGTAAATTTGCGCCGATTTCAGGCGGTCTTGGGGGGCATTTGCTCCTGATGCCCCCCTGGATCCGCCAGTGGATGCAATGGGGGCATACTTGTATTGAATTCCCCGAGTTTCTTGGGGGGCGTTTGTCCATAATGCCCTTCCAGGGGCGGATCCATGATTTTTTTTCGAAGGGGGGGGGGTGTCGGCAGGGCATAGGGGCGCATTTTTCGGGAACAGGATCTCATTTTTCGAAGAACAGGGGCGCATTTTTCCGGGAACAGGGATGCGTTTTTTCCGAGAAATTGGGGCGCCGTATTTTCAAACCTGGGTGGATCTAGGAATTTTTCCGATGAGGCTGCATATTTGCCGTCATGGGCCTACAGGGGCGCCAAATGTTAATAAATAACAACAAAATCCTCCAAAAACGCAAATTTGTATATGACTTCTCATTAGTAGTTTGTATTTTCTAAAAATATAAATATATTTAAACAAATTATAATTAACTATTTTGAAAGCACTATCAAATGTAAGTTAAAGTATGACGTCCGTCATTAGAACGTATATTCGAAAACGATCATAGATATGCCTATCACTTAATCTGTCACGGCTAGTTCACTCGCTTTTTGCTTTCTGGCCTGCCGAAATATGCACCTTCTCTCTAGTCTCTACCCTGCCGTCACGGTCTGGCCATAATGTGGCATATGGCTAGGGGGCGACACATGGCCATGATATGAGGGCGGCATCCGACCGTGCAGCAAACGTAAGATTTGAACCCCGTAAGCGGCGTCCTAGGCTTCTATTTGCAGCGCCTTTCGGACGCGGAACACTGTCCATGCTTCGCGGAACACTTCGCGCCTTCGCGCAGCAGCCAGCTGGGGGGACGGCCCCCCTTTGGCGTGGCGGGACACTAGAGGGGGCGCCGCCCCGAACGAACCCGCTGCATTCGCCCGTGTGCCTCCACTGGATTCGCCAGCCAATTGGCAAATTAGCATCAGTCAGCACGAGATGTCGCCGGGAAAAATGTTTGCTGTGGGATTGTTCCACTACCTGATCATCGGAGGATCCGCTAGGGCAAAGCGAGTCTGCCATGCGTGCTCATGGCGAGAGGACCCACGGTGTAATTGGCGTGGGTGCGCCAGCCCAACTATGGACATCGTTGGCCAATGCCTTACGGCCCGCACACACGGAGGCCGGCGGGCCGAGCGGAGCCGGCGCGCCGCCGGCGCCGGCGGCCACGAGCCGAGCGGCCACGGCGAAAAGAGACTGGTCGGCAAAATAGTCTGTTCCCCATCCATAACTTGCGCGTGCCGGAATAAGCCTGCTGGCCGTCGTTAGCTCACAGAGCGCAGGTCGGCGAAGCCGCCCGCGCAGCTGAGATGTGCGTCGGAGAGACGGGGTGGGGAGTTCTGGAGGGTGAAGGTGTGGGGGAGGTTGTGGGGAGTGTGGGGAAGTTGTAGGGGAGGTGTGAGGAAGGTGTGGGAGGTGTTGGAGAAGCGTGGGGAGTGAGTGAGAGGTAGGGCGAGGTTGTGCGAGTGTGGGGAGGTTGTGGGGAATGTGGGGGAGGTGTGGGAGAGTGGTGGGAGGTTGAGGTGGGGAGGTGTGGGAGTGTGGGGGGTGTGGGGAAGTGTGGGAGGTGTGGGGAGTGTGGGAGGTGTGGGGAGTGAAGGGGTGTGGAGAGGAGTGAGAGAGTGTGGACGAGGAGGGGAAGGTGTTAGGGGTTGGGAGGTGTGGGAGAGGTGTGGAAGGATGGAGGGTAGTGAAGCAACTGAACGAGGTTTGGCGAGTGTGCGTAGGTTGAGGTGTGGGGTATGAGGGAGGTGTTGAGGAGTGTTGGGGAAGTGTTGGGGAAGGGTGTGAAGGAGGTGTGAGAAGGTGTGGAGAGGTGTGGGGAGGTGTGGGGAGTGTGGCGAGAGAGATGTGGAGTATGTGGAGGTAGTGGGGAGGTGTGGGGAGGGTGTGGGGAGGTGAGGAGGTTTGGGGATGATGGGAGGTGTGTGAGGTGAGAGAGATTGGAGTGTGGAGGTAGGGGGAGGGTGTGGGGAGGTGTCGGGGAGGATGGGGGAGTGTGGGAAGGCATAGGAGGTGAGAAGAGGTGATGGGTGTGAGGGGGAGGGGAGGTGGGAGGTATTGAAGAGGTGTGGGAGGTGTGGGGAGATGTGGGGAGGTTGGGAGGTGTGGAGAGATGTGGGAGGTGAGAAGAGGTGTGGGGGAGGTGTGGGAGGTGTGGGAGGTGCTTGGCGAGGTGTGGAAGAGGACGTGGAGAGGTGTGGAGAAGTTGGGGAGGTGGGGGAGGTGTAGAGGGGAGCGTGAGAGTGTGGGGAGTTGAGAGAGGAAAGAGTGTGAGTGTGGGGGTGTGAGAGGTGGTGGGGAGGTGTGGGAGAGTGTGGGAGAGTGTGCGAGGTGTGGGGAGGTGAGGAAGAGTATGGGGTAGGTGTGGCGAGGTGTGGGGAGTGTGGGGAGGTAGGAGCGTGTGGGATTTGGGATGTGAGAAGAGAGTGTGGAGATGAGTGTGAGGTGTAAGAGGTGTGGGAGGAGTGTGGGTAGAGGTAAGAAGAGGTGTGGGGAGTGTGGGGAGGTGGGGAGGTGTGGGGAGTGTGGGAGGTGTGGCGAGGTGTGGGGAGGTGTGGGAGGTGTGGCGGAGGTGATGAAGAGGTGTGGGAGGTTGCGGGAGGTGTGAGAGGCTGTGGGAAGTGGGAGGTTTGGGAGGTGTGGAGAGGGGAGGTGTGGAGAGCTTGTCGGGAGATGTGGAGGGAGGATGTGGGGAGTGTGGGAGGTTGTGGAGTGAGATGTGGGGAGGTGTGGGAGGTGTGGGAGGAGGTGTGGGAGGATGAGAGTGAGGGAGGTGTGGGGAGGTGTGGGAGGTGTGGGGAAGGTGTGGGCGGTGTGGGGAGGTGTGGGGAGGTGTGGAGGTGTGGGGAGTGGTGGGGAGGTTGTTGGAGGTGTGGGGAAGTGTAGGGAGGTGCTGGGGAGGTGTGGGAGGTGTGGGGAGGTGGGGAGGTGTGGGGAGGTTTGGGAGGTGTGGGGAGGTGTGGGGAGGTGTGGGGAGGTGTTGAGAGGTGTGGGAGGTGTTAGGAGGTGTGGGGAGGTGTGGGGAGGTGTGGAGGAGTGTGGGAGGTGTGGGGAAGGTGTGGAGAGTGGAGAGGTGTGGAGAGGTGTGGGGAGGTGTGGGGAGGTGTGGGAGGTGTCGGGAGGATGTGGAGAGTGTGGAGAGGTGTGGGATGGTGGAAGGTGTCGGGAAAGTGTGGGGAAGTGTGGGAGGGATGTGGGAGGTGTGGTGGAGGTGTGGGAGGTGAGAAGAGGTGTGGGGAGCGTGTGGGAGAGTGTGGGAGGTGAGCACGAGGTGTGGGGAGGTGTGGAGAGTGTGGGGAGGTGTGGGAGTGTAGAGGAGGTTGTGGAGAGCGTGTGGGAGGTGTGGAGAGAGGTGTGGGAGGTGTGGAGAGGTGAGGGAGGTGTGGGGAGGATGGGAGGTGTAGAGGTGTGGAGAGGTGTGGGAGGAGGTGTGGGAGGTGTTAGGAGGTGTGGGGAGGTGTGGGGAGGTGTGGGGAGGTGTGCTGAGGTGTGGGGAGGTGTGGGGAGGTGTGGGGAGGCCGGAGGTGTGGGGAGGTGTGAGGAGGATGAGGGAGAGTGTGGAGGAATGAGGGATGTGGGAAGTAGTGAGGGAGGTGTGGAAGGTTGGAGTGTGGAAGGTGGGAGGTAGGAATATTGTGGGGAGGCCTGGGAGAGGATGTGGGGACGGGTGATGGAGGGGGGCGCAATGTGGGGAGGTGGTGAAGAATGGAGTGTGGAGGTGTGGGAGTGTGGGATTGTGTGGGGATGTGTGGGTAGGTGTGGGAGGTGGAGGAGGTGGGAAGTGTTGGGGAGGTGAGGAGGTGATGAGAGTGATGGGAGGTTGGGAGTTGTTGGGGAGGTGTGGGTATGTTGAGGAGGGTGTGGAGAGGTGTGGAGAGATAGGAGAGAGTGGAGGTGGGGGAGTGGTGTGAGTAGTGTGGGAGGATGAGAAGAGGTATGGAGTGTGGCGAGGTGTGAGGGGAGGTGTGAGGTTATGAGAGAAGAGAGGTGTGGAGAGGTGTGGGAGGGAAAAAGAGGTGTGGGGAGAGTGTGAGGTGGTAAGGTGTGGGGAGTGTGGGGAGGTTGTGGGGGAAGGTGTGGACGGTTGGATGTGGGGAGGTGTGGGGAGGTGTGGGGAGGTGTGAAGAGTTGTGGGGAGGTGTGGGGAGGTGTAAGGAGTAGATGTCGGGTCTGAAGGGGTGGGGAGGTGGGCAGAGTGTGTGATGTAGAGAGTGTCATATGAGAGCGTCCCGGGGAACTGGACCAGGGAAAATATTGAGATAATGTGAGTAAGCGAGTATGTCTGGGAGATTGAGGAAGTTCATGGGAGTGTCTACCACGGCCCGGGTAACATCAACGAATACCCATTAGAGAGCTTTTTTACACGTGTTTTGTAAACCAATTTGCCGTCATGCTGCCCCGGCTCCATTGTGGATTGTAAGCAACTTTTTTTAGTTTTGTCTTTTTCGATCGATTAGTGCCGTTTCAGCCGTGCACCTTTTTTATACTGCCTGCCTTTCATACCATAACTAGTGAGTTCCAGCGCCGGCCGCCAGATGGCACCATCGGATGCAATCTAGGAAATGCTTGCTATCCTTTTGAATCTTCCTTTCAAAACCAATTTATTTGGAAAAAAGAATGCTTCGAAGCATTGGAAACAATGGATGATGATGGTTTTAAGCTGTCAGGACTCAGGAAGCTCTAGCCCGGCAGCACAAAGTATTGCGCTGCCAGGTCAACTATTTCTGCATCGTGGGATAAGAAAACGCTTAAGTTTTATAGCCGGTATCTCGACCGAAAATGATGATATTGGGATAACTATAGATAGTTACAGTTTATATGAACACTCTTTTAATAGCACGTCTTATTTATTGTATACCTACCATTTGATACCTATAGCGGCTCGGTAAAACATTTAATTGATGCATAAGCATATAAAATGATAACTAATTTGACGTGTGTCAAAATTTTGCCGGCCGTCAATTTTGTATAGGCTGCACATATTGAAAACGCTTAAAGTAAGAACCCATAAGTGTAAAACAATGTTTTTAAGAACATCTAGATGGGCAACATATTGGGTAGGGTAGAGCCGAGAGTTGTGTGCGATTTTCCTAACCCATACCTATTATGCCTTTCCGGTGGCGCGCGACGTTCCGGTCGACCCAATGCACCCGGGTATGCTGCACCGTGCGTGGCGGTGCGGGGAACATAGACGCCCTCACTGATAAGATGTTGGCCACACGATTTTATCTGGCGAGGGGGGGGGTAGACTGTCAGCAACATAATACGAAGTATGTACGATCTATGTCATCCCCACCACCTCTGGATATCCAGTGCCCTTGGCATTGGTCGCGTCGGCCCAGCACCGGGTGCGTTGGGTCGCCCGGGACATCGCGCGCCGCCCGAAACTTTGATGGTTTGTCCCACTGAAGGGCTAGTATATTAAAAAAACGAAATAAAAAAGAACAAAAAACACCAAACACACGCATAGTTTAAAACTTGCCCTATAGTTTAAAACGCACGAGCTCGGTTCTTTCGAATCTTGTCCATCCAGATTTTCTTGAAAACATTGTTTTGCGCTTATGGGTTCTTACATTGAGTTGTTCCCAATATATGCAGCCTATACAAAATTGACGGCCGGCAAAAGTTTGACACGGTCAAATTAGTTGTCTTTTTATATGCATTAAGTAATTGCTCTACCGAGGTGTAGTATGCATCAAATGGCATAAAATAAACAAGGCTTGACATTAAAAGATTGTTAATATATAATGCAACCATCCATAATTATTCCAATATCATATTTGGCTGAGAAACCAGCTATATAACTTTTTTCTCCTTTCACCATGATACAAAACTAGGCGAGTCGGCAACGCATTTTGTGTGTGCTTAAAGCTGGAGCTTCCGTACAGCTTGAAACCACCATCATCCATGGTTGTCATTGTTTCGAATGTTTTTTCCTCAAATATGCTGGTTTTAAAATGAGGATTCAAACAGATAGCCTGCATTCCCTGCATTGCATCCGATAGTGCCATCTGGCGGCCGGCGCTGGAACACACTGGTTATGGGAGCCGCGGCGTAAACAAAATGATGCACGGCTGTAACGGCACTCATCGCTGGATGTTTTTAAAACCGCTGTGCGAAGTGTGATTTTACCGATGTAGTGTAGTGTACTCGTTTTTATCGTGTTTATGTATGTGATCTGTAAATGACGTGAAACCAGAATAGCCACCTCGTGGATGGTTTTTAATACACTGATTGATTGGTTTATTGATCGATCGAAAATGATAAAACTAAAAAAAAAAATATTCGCCTACAATCCTCAATGGAACCTGGGCAGCATGAAAGCATATTGATTTTTGAAAACATGTGTAAAAAGCACTCTAGTACCCGTCCAGTGGTCAAACGGGCTTTGTCAAAATTTGTGTTAAAATGATCAATAACATGCCAAATATTTATTTTAGAGTCAAAAAGATTTATTTCGACTCTACCATGTAACTATTGTTGTCCGGTCGAATCAGTTTCCCAGATCCATGACTCTCCACTGAATTGAACTCAGTATATGCACCTCGATCGAGCTCACACCAACATTTAATTCGAAGCTTGAGCACATTCCTAGTCAGACAATTAATATCGAATAATATCCAGACCATTGGTAGGACATACTTTCATGCTGGAGACAAAAGGATGCATTCTTTGTGATCTTCCAAAATTCAATCCAGCCAAAAAAATATGGTATTAAAATAATTCGCTAAATTTTCTGATTTAATACCGATTATCACTCTCCACAAACTAACAAATCAATACCGCCAAGCACAAATCCTGTCCTCCTCATCGTTATCAGTCACTCCCAAATATGGATCATTTCACTTTTTGTTAATACCATGAAATTAAAAAAAGTTGGCATGTGATAGACAGACACAAACGTCAAAACATTGAAATTAAGCGCACTAGCAGTTAGCACCACCTTGAAATATACACAATAAAGCAGTGAAACGCGAACCGACCATCGGCTCTGTCTGTAAAGCGCTACAGCCAGACCGCACGAGGAAAAACGATGGCCACGCTTACGCCAGATTGGATGATTCAATAAGAATGATTATTTATTATAATTGTATACCTACATAAATCCGATTGGAAAGCAAATCTATGTACATGGTACATCAACATTGGGTTACACTTGAAAGACAGCTCTGCAAATACTATTTTTTGTTGTTGTACAATATAAGTAATAACCTATCGCTTGTTTGAACATATCTGAACCTGATATGCATATCTTCGATAGGACAAAAATTACAAAAGCACTGGTTGAACAGTCTTTGCAACGAACCAACTTGCATGCGATATACAATCCAAATAAACTCGCAGTAACCATGTTTCACACAGTTTCCTACAGTGGACAATGATAGATTGTTAGTTGCAAGACCGTTTCTCTCAGCCAGGAGGTGGTAGATTCGCCTACAGGTGGTGTTCGCGTGTCGGCTGTTTTGGCCAGCTGGGTCGGCTCAGCGGGGCGGCTCCCCGAGTGACAGGTGACGTGATGTGTTTCTGCGTAAAACAGAGGCTTGGAGCCGAATAAAAATCAAACAACCAAATTCCGCCGCACACCATTAGTGATCGTCGAGAATAGAATGGTTTTATTTCTAAAAAAATAAAAAGGCCGGGTGTCGGCACCGCAAGTCACGTCCGTTCGCCCCATCCCTCTCCCGCCCCCCGCCCTCGTCCGCCACCTGGTGCCACCCTCCGCCTCAGCCCCGCACACCCTGGACCAAGCCGGAAAGGGGCCCCTGACGGAAAGTTGAGAGGGAGCAGGGCCGCCTGATAACTGGACGGGTCGTAAATGAACTACCACAGCTGATAAAAGTATACAATGGTTTTATCCTTGTTATTAACTTTAATAACTTTCAAACTAACTCATCAACTAAGAACCAATTACTTAAATTGCAAATCAAGGCCAAGTTTGTTTTTGCCGCCAGTCATAACTAACTGCCTTTGTTTTTATAATGCTTTGGTAATGGGCTTGATCCCGTCGGACTTGCGTTTTCCGTTCAAACGTAAGGAAGAGGTTGAGCCGCAAGATGCTTTTGCATTTGGCTTTTATGTCTTCGATCCGCCTACATCAAATTCAGTATATTAATGCTAACCTTAGTCACGAATTTGTGTAATAGCGTCCATCGGAAAGCGCATGCGGCGTGCAGCGGCGCTGCGTGCAGCGGGCGCGCGCATGACGGCGCGAAGGCCAGTGCGGGCCAGTGTGGGCCAGACCTTCTGGCGACATTACGCGGTAGCGCCTATGCTAGAAGAGCCGATACGTTGTCGCTCCGGGACTAGCGTGTTCCCTGCGTGAGAGGTGGGTCCCGGAACAGCGGTGCAAGGACCTACAAGACTGATCAGTTTCTATCCCGATATCGAGGTCCCTCTATGAATGACTTGTGGTGGTTTTCTTCTGAAGAAGATTACGGGTATTTTGTAATTTCGGCCGGTAGATTATCTTGGTATACAGTTGATGTGATGATAGCTGTATAATCTTGACTTCGACGGCGGCCTTTCACATCATAAGTTTAATGTGCCCGACCGTTTAATATGCCGTACCAAGTTCGAAGGTTTCCTCGCGATGATGATTTTGAAATCAACGGTGGCACAGACGTGTAGCCAAATGTGCAACGTAATTCGTCGACACCGTCATGGTGGTGGAACTCGAGGGTGGTGAACTGAACGTCCGCGATCCAGAAGGTGTCGCGACTCCGGGTTTTCCCCAGCGCCTCGTGACAGCCGAACAACTAATCTTCAATCGCTGCAGTCCTGTGGCCGGACTATGATGTTGAGTTGTTCTCGTGGCGGCTGTGGTGTCCGACCCGGGATGGTGCCCGGAGAGAAGGCGAGCTGGTGACTTGGTGCAATCTGGCCCGACTCTGAACGGTTGTGGCTTCTGAAAAATATAGTTCCTTCATGAAACGGCCTAAGGTGCCGTTTTATTGGGATATTTATGGAGGGAAAGGAACGACGATTCGCAGCGAATTGAGCTTTGCAATGGGTTGCACGGGAGCTTTGTTTCAGGTTAGTTGGAGCATTGTTTCAGGTTAGTGGAACTTTGTTAGGCAGGTTTAGTACGAGCTTTTGTCAGCGCTAATAATGCCCTTGTCGTGCCGTACCTAGTATAGGCATGTGATGGCTCGACTACTAACTAAATTTTGCCTGTCATCGGGATTAGTTAGGTTTACTCACCATTTTGAGTTTGGGCCCCTAGTGGTTCGTTTCGAAGCGGGTGCGCTTGTTCTTTGGTTTGAGGGACTAACTTTTTAGTGGTTTTGTTTTCTTCCTTGCTTGGCATTGGGCCAGTGTTTGCTATGGCCTTAAGTAACTAAGTATTACCTTGTGTTTTAGGTTGGTTAGATAACAAACATCTTTTGAACGACTAAGTTTATGTTCGTTAGCACTTCGTAATACAAGGTCGTAGTTAGTGGAGTATTTCTCTCAGTTAAGCCTGCACAGGAGGGGTCCCTGAAAAGTTTGGAGAGGCCCCTGAGCATGTCGGCAGGACGACAAAGCAGCAAGTGCACTCCCTTGCCAGGTCTTAAGGGCCAATGAGCATTTGAGCAAGCTGGAGGGCCCCTGGACAGACCAGAGGGCCCCTGGGAAGGTCAAAGGGCCCCTGTGCAGGTCTGAAGGGCCCCTGAACAGACCAAAAGGGCCCCTGGGTGGGTCAGAAGGGCCCCTAAACATGCCAAATGGGCTCCTAGCCAGCACGAAGGGGCCCCATGGCAGGAAAAAGAGCCCTCTGAGCATGTTGACAAGGCGGCAAAACAGAAAGTAAAAAGTCTCTTGCTAGGTCGGAAGGGCCGCTAAGAAGGCTGGAGGGCCTCTGAGCAGACCAGAGGGCCCTTGGGAAGTTCAAAAGGCCCCTGTGCATGTCAGAGGGGCCTCTGACCAGACCGAAAGGGCCCCTGAGCAGGTCAGATGGCCCCTGATTACGTCGAATGGGCCTCTAGCCAGCACAGAGGGACCTCTGGGCAGGTCGGAGAGGCCTCTGAGCATGTCGGCAGGGTAAAAAAGCAGCCAGTGTAGTCCCTGGCCAGCTCGGAAGGGCCCCTGGGCAGGCTGGAGGCCCCTGGACAGACCAGAGGGTCCCTGGAAAGTTCAACTTCACAAAATAAAGTGGCCGAAATCCGTATATTTTTTTTGGGGGGCCTTTCAACGCTCGGGAAGGGGCCTTTCGAGGCGCCCCCTGGAAAATTCTGGCTACGTGCCTGGGTGCTGATGAAGTCCCTACAAAGGCAACACAGGCTCAGTTACATTGATCGACGACAAACCACTAACCAGCTGCGCCCATTTCCTGTTGCAAACATCTGAGAATATCTGCACATCCCTTAGCTTTCTCTAGAATAATGGCAATGTGTGGTACATTAATTTCAAATATTGCCGAAGCTCGGCACGACGTTCCAATATTTTGCGTGCTTGACTTTGCGGTACTGTTCTTCTATAGACTTGCTTAAAACCATGGAACCCATTTTATTCGGAAAGTTAGCTGATTTCGACATATGACATCGCGATAGGAGGACGCAACACTCTGCCATCACTGATAAGCTATGAAAGCTACTCTGTCGTCGGTGAGTAACATGGTAGTTATTGGTAGCTCATAGATGATTAGATCAGTCAGCGATGGTGTGAGAACATGTGAGAATCTCTGGAACGGAGGTGGTGCAAATGTGATGTGACCATGACCATTTCACAAACTTGCTACTGTTGGTGACCTTCTGTGTGCGGGAGCATGCCGTGTGTTGCAGTATTTTATTAAAGGGTATAGTTCACTTTGACAGATTTCCTAAACTTTGGCGGTAATCGATATCTTGAAGCGAGCTGAAAATACCAACGTGACTTTGATTTGGACAATAGATTGAAATGCTAGGAGAATTCAGCAAGTTTCTATTTTGTATGACGCATGACGTCATAAGTTTCTGACGACCGGCTCCGCCCACTACAGCCTCTGACAAGGGCTGGTCGCGTCTCTCGGGTGGCTGAGCAGGACACTTGGGTATCGGTGCGGCGCTTATAGACAACAGGCCGGTGCCAGAGATTGTATTGGAGGTCCCGGATGTAGCGCCATACCAACGGCCAGCCGTTTCAGGGGCCCGAAACCGATAAATGTCTGGTTTATTTTCGACCCTGTGTCGTAATTGTTAAGCGAAACGAAGAAATGATTTAACCATGTCGCCACGATGTCCTCTGGTCTTACATGCACTGGCGACACTGATGGGATGACTGGGGCAGGGCAGGAGAAGGATGTCTGGGTCAGCCGTCAGGGTAAGGATGGTGACTGGCGAGGAAAACGACAGTCGCTGACTGATCACAGCTCCTCGATGGCGAGGGCGCCGAGATCCGACAGATCTAACGATACTTTGGCGCCTCGATGGCGAGGTTAGCCGAAGCCGACTGGTCGGACCCCTTGCATGAAAAGAGGCCCCGTCCCCCGCGTCTCGATGGCAAGACACGGGGAACGAGTTTGACCTACGATGTCTCGATGGCGAGACACCGTGGCCGCCTCCCTCACACACCCCAGATGAGGCTAGAAAATGACGAGATTCCCGGATATAGGACGGGTTGCAGCCACAATACCCCTGAAGACTTGCTGCTGCTTCGATTGCACTTCCATTTGTCATTTCTCGTCACCTCCGTCACGTTACCGCACAACACCTGATCTTGCCACTCGGGTATATTATGACCTGTACCACCAGACACCTAGACAACCGCGACAGAGAGTGTCTGGTCCGCACCAGACCCAGCCAGACAGTGCCCTGTGACTGGCGCGCCAGCCCGAGGTAACCTCGCTGGTGCCCCGCGGCGCGGGACACCAGCGACCAATCACAGGCACGCCCGCCCGCCCCGTCCCAGGTCAGGCCTCGCCCCGGGCGCCACGTGGCCGCTGCGGACGCTACGGCGGCCACGCGGCCCGGCCGGTAACCCAGCGGGCGCCGCTCAGCAGCCGCCGGTGGCAACACACCTGATTACATTTCTCGACCCGCACCATAATTCTGCTGCCTCAGTTTAAAACACGTGTTTAATGTGAATATACCCTCTGTTTCTTTTGTTCACCTTGCCGCCCGCTTGCTGTGATATAATTACGAGCTGGTGCGTTGCTTCCGTATCCAATATCCCAACACCCCACTATCGGAGCTCGATTAACGCACCGATGTTGTCCTACCGAGGACCGTGAATGGCTTGACCGACTGCTGGCCTGTCGTCTATAAACGTCAATGGGAGGCACAAACACTCGGTATGTCCTCGCTGGCGGCAACGTCAGCGCCAAGGGTGGACATCGTTGCACCCGCGACATATCTCACCGATCTGCACACAATAATCCCAGCATGGTATACATAGTGATATAAATGCCTTTTTAGCTCTTTTACGGTTTTACAGCTGTATTCAATGCAGTATTTTATGCGGTGATTGGTTATTGTGCGTCGGTTTACGATTTTCACCATGTCGGAAATAATCTATACGTTTTCCCACTAAAATCGTTCAGCATACTATTCAGCAAACTGTCTATTTCTTGACAGCAAAATATGAACATTCGATGACGTGTCAACCAGACAGACAATGCCGTCAATAAAATACATGTAATGCTTTCACTACATCACCGCCGCAGTGTATTTGAAGCTGCTTCATTGCAGCATTGCAACCAAATTGGTACAAACGAACACTAAGCGTGCCCACTAAGCGCACTTTGTCTGTTAAGCACACGGCCTGCCTATCAAGGTGTGACGTCAGTACGGCAAACTTAATCCAATCATAATTCATGACCACGAGTAAGACTTTAAACTGTCTTCTTTAATCAATCCATAACAATCGGCAATGATTATTCATTATTATGTTATACATTCGTCTTGATTCATTCAAATAATCTTCCTTCATTTTCATTAATTATAATATCTGAATTCATTCATTCATTGCCGAATTCATTCATTTTCGAATCATATCATGTCATTTAAGGCCCTATCAATTACGCTATTTGGGATCCGTCACGATTACATTGGGCCTTTAACTTATATTTTATAAATGTAGATAGTGCCTCTGTCTTTTGAGAATAGTCGAAACCTGAAATCTTCTTCAATTTGGTGACCCCCTGCGGAAACATGACCAGCACTCTCAGCGAATATATGGGACTCCCTGATGAATGGACTCGGGAGTGCGTATCAACTCATCAGGGAGGCGATGTCTTAACGTCATGCCCGGTTACCCTCGCCAGCCTATATGAATTATGTTGAACATTACTGACGACACCCCTGCTCTGGAGGAAGTCGTTATAACTGGCTGAGTTATTACGGAGATGGTGTGAGACGCCTACTAATGCTGGAAGTAAGGCTTGAAGAGGTCCTGCTAATCCCCTGACTGATTAGCCCAATGGTCCGTGATTAGGCTCTGAAGACACAGGATGTTATCGGGCTCGGTGCACTGCCGTCGCGCGCTGCCATGTAGGTACTGCGTAGTGAAATACTGTAATGAAATACTTCACAGCCGAGTTCTGGGCTTGTGTGACTTGCTAGTTTTGCAATTCGTATTTGTTTTCAGCATATTAAATGCCAGATATGCGATGCATTGCTAAATGCATGTTTTGACTTTTGCTGGGTTTTATCTTTGCGTGGTGTCTTGTCTCCGGTATTTTACTGTGGCGATATTTGACGAGCTATGTTATCATGTTTACGCTAGTAAAAGCCGTTTCATGTAAAAGTCTGAGTGAAATAACTCAGCTTTCTGACATTCCAGACGAAGCAGAACTGGTGGCTGTCGTTCCTTTGTCGTCCCTGCGACCATGAGCCTCCGCAGGTCAGCACACGGGTAAGGTGACGAATACCAACTTCATTTCTGAGGCACATCAAAAATGAATTTACATCCTGCTATCACCTTGCGGTGCGAAGCCCTAAGCTCGAAGATTGAGGCACATCATCATTGACATACGTATATATAGCAGAACATTGAACTGAACAAGTATGTGGGAAACAATAACCTCTACGTCTGTTGTTGGTCAACATGAACATGCCACAGCGTACCAAACCTATCTCTGGAATCTGGATCCCGGATCTGCTTGGATCATAGATCCACCTTCACAAATTGTCGATGGATCCACTGGGATCATAGATCCGTCTTCAATATTGGTCGACGGATCCGCCGGGATCCGATATCGCAGGCATTATTTTGCATTGGGATCCACTGGGATCCCAGATCTGCATTATACAGATGTGCTTTTTCGTAACCCATTTTTAAGTCATTGTCAGTACTTAAATTCGTTGTAAAGGAAACTAGCATAGGCTTATGTCTTGTCGTTCAATTTTGTCGATAAATACTATAACCAGTAACTCGCCGTGGTTGGCGATGAACAGCGAGCACGAACGAAATGTATGGTTAAATTCAACTCGATCGGGCAAGTAGCTTCTGAGATATAAAAGGGTGCGCACGTGCAGAGGCACTCCAACCTTGACTTGTGGCAAAGTGGCGACTGAGAGGTCCCTAGCCACACACCAAATTTGAACACAATCGGCTCAGCCGTTCCTAAAATATAAAATAGGGTCGTGCACGTGCGCACGTGCAGAGGCACTCCACACCCCTGACTTGAGCAAAGGCGGCGGCTGAGAGGTCTCTAGCATCCCACTAAATTCAAACACAATCGGCTCAGCCGTTCCTGAGATATATAATAGGAGTGTGCACATGCTCACGTGCAGAGGCTAAAAGGTCTCTAACTTATGGGAAACTGGCAGCTAAAAGGTCTCTAACCACACAGCAAATTTGAACACAATCAACTCGGCCGTTCCTGAGATATAGAATAGGGGTGTGCACGTGCGCACGTGCAGAGGCACCCCACCCCTGACTTGTGGAAAAGTGGTGGCCGAGGGGGTCCATAACCACACACCAAATTTGAACACAATCAGCCCAGCCGTTGCGGATTTTTTCTCTCGAAAAAAAACTTTCAACACCCCTCACGCGGCACGCACCACGCGCAGTGGTAGTCACCCACATGAGTCGGCACTGGTATCAAACAGGATAGGTTGGATGGGGCTACTCAGCGCAAAGAAGCCCGCTTTTCAACCGGACGTGCAGTTGCAAAGATACGAGCTTCTCAAAAGTGTCGCCACGGGTCGGGTCGGGTCGGGTCGGGTCGGGTCGGGTCGGGTCGGGATGGGTCGAGTCGGGTCGCTCATAATCACATTTTCCCATCCATCATGTAAAGACAAGCGAGCGCGAAGCGCTCGCTCGTAATTATGGCACAATGTATAAGTCGGGTCGGGTCAGATCTTATATTCGTTGGGATCAGAGATATATTGCATTGATTATCATGGAATCCTATGGGATCCAAGATTCATTGCAAAATGGAATCGAGGGATTCACTGTGATCCTAGATCCACTGCTGTAATTTGTCGTGCGATCCAGTGGGATCATAGATCCAACATTGCGTTTTGTCGAGAGATCCTCTGGGATCATACATCCTACTTTCAGATACATGCACATGTATGGAACTAAGCGACGCGAATGAAGATGATAGGTACTTCTATTATACTGGAAAACGAGCGAAAAGCTGCATTTTGATGTAGCTGGTCAGTGGTCACTGCCAATTCTTTATGCACGGGGCAATGCTTTGGGGCATCACCGGACCGAAGGTTATTTTTTCTATTGCCCGCCAACTCCGGACGCAAACGGAAAAAAATGCCCGCAAACGCCGCCCGTAAACGCCACCCGCAAACGCCGCCCGCAAACACCGCCCGCAAACACCGCCCGTGAACCCCGCCCGCGAACGCCGCCCGCAAACGCCGCCGCAAACGCCGCCCGCAAAAGCCGCCCGCGAACGCCGCCCGCAAACGCCGCCCGCAAACGTCACTGCCAATTATTTATATAAAGTTCCATTTGTATTTTGTTGCCGATAAGTCATTCGCATTCCTTTGTGTTTCACACATGGCTCTAATCGCAAACAAGCGGATTATGTTTAATTTCCAGAATTACTGAGCTAAACGTTTTAGTACTCCTTTTTTTGCCGATTACACCAACGTATTCCTCATTTCCCTGCTCTCCCGTAATCCCCTTGATTACTGCTGCTGAGATGCAGCGGAGGTTCAAAGCCTGTGCCTGCGGAGTGTTGAAATGTGCCCGGCGTTCGTTGCCATCTCCCTGCGGCCTCTGTTGTGCCACTCTGTATTCGGCGGAGGACTCCAGGCCTCTGATGTCGCAGTCGGCAGTTCCCTCAGCCAATGTGGGCTGAGATGGCGAGCCGGCGGTACTCCGGGGTCTCCTCAGCAGGCTGTGGTCACGTGCCCTAGTGCGGCTGTTAGCCGCTGACGGCCTGCGAGCCGCTGACGGCTGGAGCTAGCTGCAGAGCTATCATGGCCAGCTGCCGACAGGACTCATGGCGTGAGAGGCTGAGATAACGTGAGAGCCGATCGAATGAGAGACACGCTATATGTAGACGGGTAGTTTGGCGAGTCTGCCACGCGTGCACAAATTTTAACAGATGAGTGCAGTTGAAATGAGAGAGGGTTTAGCGTGTGAATGTAGGTTACTTGGTTACTTCAGAGGTAAAATACAGAGGATTTTGTTAAAGTTTCATCTTTTTCCATTCAATATTCAAAATCAGCTCTAATGTGCTATGATTTCGTCCTTGCATAGTTTCGGACATTGTTTCACCGTAAAAAGGTTAGTGACTATGCAATTCCCACTAACGTTAGCTGTCAGTGAGCTATTTCAATAATCCTATTTTTCACATTTATCCGTCCAGTTCAGAGCATTTTATAAATCATCAAAGGCAAGGTGCAAGGTGAACCGATTTTTTTTAGCGATAAAGTGAAATCTTTGTTGTTGTTTCTGTGTTTTGTTTTTACAAAAAGGAAAATAACTGTTCAGAGCATTGGTGAACGTGCTTCACCATATAAGATACTCATGTGTCGCAAATATATTGTGTGGTGCAAGTTTGTGGATGTCCTTTAAGAGAGTTCTGGGGTTCTGGTTTATGCATGCTCTGGTTCTGGTTCTGGCTTAACGAATTACATACTCTGATAACTGGAGGCATCGATAATTTGTAATGTGATATGTACTCAGTCCTTCATTAAAATAGTACCTTTTGTATGGGATCTCAAACGGAGCCAACAGTCTTGCAAAGTGGACTGGAATCCATTTCAATTTGCTTCGTTTTGTCTCTAAACCATTTCTGTAAGGCCGTAAACGGCAAACCAAAGTGCAAATTATGCTCAGTGCTTTCAGCGAAAATAGAATACTTTGGCTAATGTATGGGATAATATGGGAGGCTAACAGTTGCGCATCAAATCACTACAGCAGCAATGACATCATGACGTGGGTTTAACGGCATGCGTACTTATGTGTGCCGGTAGTTTTTCTTTTTTTAAACGTTAAAGAAAAGGTTTATGATTTAACCTATTTCCTGCGGGCGGCCAGAATTGCGTTAATCTGCGGGGAGGGGGCAGATTCTGTCCCCAAGAGATCTCGAGAACCACTCAGCCTATTTCGATGGGATGGAGGTTATTCGATTCTTCATGACAAGATCTTACCTTTTTGGCCCTAAAAATTATATTTTGTTCAAAAATGAGGGGAATACAAAAAATATTTATGTTTTTCGAAAAGTCGTTGTGGCCATGTGGTTAGACCGAGTTTCATGCCCGAAATGTTTTTTAGCTCACAATGAATTACTGGTTCTTTACATATATATTATATATATAACTATAGGGTTTAGGTAGTGATAATATAATAGGTTTATATATATTATTATCATATATAAATAGGGTATGGTATATATTATATTCCCTATATATATATATATATATGTAGTTCCCCCTCATACTATCTATATATCTATACGATAATATGTATACGTAATCGACTAGTATTATTTATATTATATATATACTCATATATGATATATCGTATGTATATATATATATATTCTATATATATTTAATATATATAATTCGGGAATTTATATATATAATATCAAAGAGGGGTCAAATATTCCAAATACACATGATCTAGTAGGCTGTCAGGTCAAGTGATGTAAAAGAGGTTGACTTTCTGATATACAGGATTTATTGCGTTTAATATTTTTTGGGACGTGGTAGTAAACATCCACATGTGAGCGTATCGTTAATTTTGGTTTAAATTTTTTAAATTTGTATATTGTGAATAGTTGCAGATTCAGGTATAACATCATGGGGGAAGTACCATGCTGCTTTGAACGCCTTTTTTATTCATCTTCTACTAATTTGAAGCTTTGTACCTAATGTTGACGTGGGTATGAATCGCCTTCACATGGAATGTATCCTGATTCTACTTCTGCAAAAAATATTACCTACAGGCAAATATGTATGATGCATACTGCAGTGACATCATCTCTGACTCATTAATTTCACCGCAAACTACGAAGGAAGTATGTGCCGCACATCTGCATTCGTAACTACCTTCTCAAAACATGAGCCTGGCACTGCCTCTGATCGACCGATTAAAAAATGCAAAACATGCGTAACTCAATTCTAGGAAAAGTCACAAAGTGTCAAGACGCTAATCCAATCAGTTTAGAAGCAGCAAGCGAAAAACTATCGGGGGGCATCTGCCCTGGCAGGAAATAGGGTTAACCCTATTTCCTGCTGGGGCAGATTCTGCCCCCGGTAGTTTTTCGCCTGCTGCTTCTAAAATGTTAAACCTAGCGTCTTGAAACTTTCGAAATTTTCCTTTAACTGTATTACGCGTGCTGTATCAAAATTTTAACAACATCGGCTCAGCAGAGACCGCTCCAGGCTCATGTTTTTGTGTGGGCGTTACAAATGCGGTTGTGCGGCGCAGCGCATTCGTTCGGCCTTCGTAGTTTGCGGTAAAATAAATGCGTCAGAAACTATGTCACTGCTGTATTCATCATACACACTTTAATTATATATATTTTGGTGCAGAGGCGCATTCAGGTACATAAAATGGGAGGCAATATCCTCCGTCAAATTAGGTCCAACTTCAAATTAGTAAAATGATAAAAGGCGTTCCGCACATGGTGCCCCTCACGTTGCTTACCTGGATCTGCCTATGCGCAATATATTACATTTAACAAAGAACAGGAAAAATCCCTTATGTGACGCTTCTATCGTTCCAAACAATCACGAAAAGCACATATTTGTTATCAGAAAATCATCCCATTTTTCATCCCTGAATACGCCATGATTTTCATTTTGGTACTTGTCCGGTGTCCCTTTTATTTATTAAATATAATTACATTGGAAGCTCACAAACGTTTTGAGCATAACAATCAGTCGAATCAGATGGCCGCAATGGCCTTTCAAATAACACAAATTTTTTGTATTTTTTGCCCTTGGCCCCCATTTTTGATTACAAAAATAGATTTCGGGGTACAAAAAGAAAAGAAAGAAAGAAAGAAAAGGGGTACAGAAAGAAATCTGGTCATGACGAATCGAATGTTGTTCATCCCATCAAAATCGGCCAAGCAGTTATCGAGATCTCTGGGGAGGGGGGGGGGGGCAGAATCAGCCCCCGCAGGTTAACGTAATTCTGGCCGCCCGCAGGGAATATCAGGTTGCATTTGTTGGTCGATTCACCACGGAGACGATATTTGTATGATAACCGAGCGTGTGTGAAGCCTTTCTTTGCCTATAGACGGAGGGATCTATGTATGAGCGGCTCGATCCGACCGTAGCCATGGTTTGCTGTTCTGTGAAACTACTCGATCGAAATGCCAGACAACTTGCATACAAAAAATTTGTGCCTTAAAAGTGTCGTGTTAAAGTTTTGAGAATCGTTGTTCTCAGGTTTAGAAGCAGCGTGCGTCGACTTACAACTTTTCCCATTGAATTTTGAAGCCCACTGGCAAAAAACAAACGCGCGACTTACTCCTTGTCATTGTTCTCAGCCCTTCGAGCTCAGATAACGATGGGGGCTCACTGCGTCTGCCACTCCATACTCAAGCTGAGTTACAAGTTGTGTGCATAAACATTTAACCATAACTACCAGTAAGCGGCGAAAGACGAGCGAGGCCGAATAAACCCGCGTCAATTTATCACCCGCCCAACGGAGGTTCGTTTTGTGCGAAGCATGCTTTTGAATTATGTTCGCTATGTGTTGCTTTGCCGTCGCAAATATATCTGAACTATGTCGATACTTTGAACTAAATAGGTTTTGCAGCGTTATTTTTAATTTGCAATGATAAGCTTCATGTTTGTAGACGAAAATTAACTTTGGGTGGTTATTAGATGGATTTGATTGCGCTTTACAGCTGCATCAATTGTATCGTTTAGCACCCTTTGGTTTTGATGCTACGGCAGTGTAATGAAAGCAATATTATAAAATCGGCAATGTAAATATTACAGGCGGATTTTAACAGCGAAATACTGCATTAAAACCTAAATTTGTGAATGCATTTTAGAGACGGTATATTGATCTACACATTGGCATTTACTTCATGTTTCATCGCTTCACCGTCCCATAGTGCCGAGCCACTGTATTAATTGTGTGAATGACGCCAAACCATGATTGACGCTAATTATAGCCAGTAAACTCTTAAACACGTACACACGCGCCGCTGATGACACATGTGCATACGCCGGCGGTCATTCTCTACAATATCTTGTTAGATCACGTGTTTTGGCACATTTGTTGACCGGATATAGGTCCGGTATTGCAACGAGTGTGTAGTATTCAGTGACGGAAAGGGTGGACGTTGCGCACTGCAGTGTGACCCAGAGTTTGACTGTGTAACATTGCCAGTGGGCTTGGGGCCTCAAACCACACACCAAATTTCAGCTTAATAGGTCCAGCCGTTTCACCGCTATAGCAGGATAATATTTTATGACACCCCAGACGCGGCACGTGTCACGCGCCATGCTGACCCCTCACGTGAGAGAAATGTCAATAATCATAATGTCATTGCAAGGGGCTGTCAGATGGCGAAGACCGCTTGTCAATCAGATGCGGGATTCAAAAGATATAAGCTTCTGACCAGCGTTATGGTCTGGCCGGGCCGGGCCCGGCCGGGTCGGGTGGCCGCTTATATGTGATAAAATCCGGTATTCAATGAGGACTCGCTGCACGCTTCGCGCTCGCTCGTAATTACAAGTTGTGTTCATAAACTTGAATCTCGGCTGAAGGATCAGTCTGCAGCGAAACCGACCGTCAACGGCTCTTGGCGGGTTGATCAGCGAAGTGAATCAGTCGAGTCCGTTGATTTCACTGAACACAAGTCCTTTCATGACTACAGTGCAGCTCGAAAAACACCCAATACAGCCGATGGGCATTTGTCTTTTTTCACAAAAGGCATATATTATATATATATATATATATATAGTTTTATCGTCCCCAAAGGATTCCATTTTTTTTCTTCAAATGGAACTTCTCGTTGGTTCTCATCTACCATCTAAGGCTATATGTTCTGAACGGAAAATGGCTTCAACGCGATTTAAATCATAGTGACGTTCCGTGCAGCGGCTATGGGTCCCTGCTTGTTGTGTTTTCTCCAATGCAGACTCTCTTTCCGATCGGTTAGCATGCGTCGCTGACTGGCAGGCGGAGAGCGCGAGCGGGCGTCCTTTGGTGTCTGATGATGCCTCTCTCGCACGATTGAGCTGCTCCAGCTGCCTCAGCAACAGCAGCAGCAGCAGAGCCAGGGCAGCTGGCGGAGCACCATCGATACTGAGTTCAGTCGACCGATCCCAACACAATCTCGCCAGCGCTGGCTTTATGCAGAGTTGATAGTAACTGGCGCTTCAAAAGATAGGCAGCCCGAGACTCTTCAAATTGAAGCTTCGATGGGCTTCAATAACAGGTGACATGAATACTTTTGATTTTGTAGTTTAAATATTGTTTTAAAGCTCATGATTTGGTAAATATCGGTGATGTACTGCATGCCATTATTTTGTGTCGCTTGTTACGATTTGCATCGGTCAAAGCATATGCGTAGAAGCAGGGTTGGCAGTGGGCGGCAAAAGGTGTTTTTTTTGCCACTGGTTTTACCGGTTTAAACCGGCTGCTAAAAAAGGTGTCAAAACAAAAAAGTCGAAGCTGAAAGTTGTTTTGTACCACATCAATGTAAGCATTCTAGTGCATTTAGCTCAACCTATTTAAGTATGCTATTTTTTGTTTCTTTCCAAGTCGCATTACAGGTTGAAGTATTTTCACAATATATGCCTTTAAATGGGCAGCGGACCCAACAATTACCATATAGATGCACGTTGCCTGCTCTCAACCAGGTCAGATACTCAACCCAATTGCTCTGCTACCTTCCCATCATAACTGTTGTCATGTCTGTTCTTCAACACAAAACAATATAATTGCCTTCCTTAATGCAAACAGATAAGCTTATCTACTGTGTGGCCAAAGTGCCTACGCCATTGGGCTGAACCCCGCACAAATGAGCGACAGATCACTTGCTCAACCAGCATGGTCACTTGATCAGCGCTACCACAGGCTGACGAGGTGCTCAACGTATAGATACTAGATTCTTAAAGTGTCATTCTCTAAAAAGAAAAGCAAAGTCTATGATTAACTGTTAAGTTTCATTCAGCCATCTCAGTTCGGGTCAAGTGGCACTCCTTGTCACATATAAGCCAGTGAAAAGGAGTTGTGCTGCCAGCTGCTGGGTGATTCAACGCATACGATTAACGATTAATGCAATAATTGCAGGTTCACAATTACATTGCAACTGGCACTACATTTAAAATGGTTCAATGATATAGGGACATTCACTTCTTTTACAATCAACTTTATGAACAAACCAATAAGGCATTTTTTTGCCACATTTCGCCACTTGTTGCCACTTTTTGCCGGTTTTAAGGGACACTGCCACCTTAACATTATATTTGAGTTGAGATAGCCATTTTGCGTGCTTGGCATTGAATTATGTATGGTATAAGTTAAAACAACCACAAGGCGAATGCACAGAGAAATTCGAGTTTGGTTTTGACAATCTTAACATCCCCAGTCCCAATGTATTTGAACGGGACCCCATCCGATAGTCGTCGTCACTCTTTTACTAAATGTTGATTACAGTCGACTTTGTTACCTTTGCCATTACATTAGCCATACAATGTCAATTTAGGCAGCGTGAAGGTTTTCTTTATTCCCCGAAATTCCTCATATGACGTCATTCAAGCCCAAAATATTCAACGTAACTTTTTATGAAATTGAGCAATGTTTTGTGAGAACAAATGTCATAATCGTGTTCGGCAGCAATTACTTCATATTTTGCACCACAAGCGGCGTACATTTGAGAACTTTTGGGAAGGTGTCAATGCCCCTTTAAACCGGTTTAAACCGGCAAATGGCAAAAAAAAATGCCGGCAAAAAGTCCAACCCTTCCTAGAAGTAACAGAAGAGCTCGACCTACTATTTCACTAAAATAGGCAACTAACCTTCGAGAGACCTTGGCTTGTCGATGAAGCTGGCCTTCCAATGCTGTCACATTCCTGACTGCGCAGTTGAGTGTCTTCTACTCACAGTCTACCCTTTGGTGGAGACGCCACTCCAAGCCAATTAACCTCGCCTGAGAGAGCAGCTTACCGGGGTGATTCCACGCCGAGAGAAGCTGACTGAGGGACACGAGTGTAGCGTTCGGAGCTTTCCGTCAGTGTGCGGCATGCTCGAGGTAAGAGCCTCCCTGGAGAGCAATAAGGTCTGCGCTCTGCCGTCCGAGCGGTGCGGCCAACCGACCGCGCCCGCCCGTCAGTCTCGGCTTTATTACTTCGATTCTGAAGTTTGAAGCACCACGACCGATGGTCCCCGGGAGCCTCTTTAGCTTATGTTTGGGAAAGATTGATGCCATCGGCTTTTACCGAACAGCAATATGCAGGGGCGGATCCAGAATGGCCGGCTGGGGGGCGGCCGCCTCTGGGGTCGAAGCTGAAGGCAAGGGGCACCTGATGCTAAACGTCGCGTCCATGGCAGAAGCGTCTCGGGGCGAGGCGATGCTGCGTGGGCGGCTGGGATTACCTTGGATTTGAGGCTCCCCTGGATTGGAAATTTCCAGCGTTGACCTTGAACCAGAAGTGATTTTGAACTGAAGATGTCCTGAGCTGGAGGCGCTCTTGTACTTCGAATTTCCGTAAATTTGATACATNTCGCGGCGTCACATCGCGTCGCCCATCTCATAACGAAGCCCATCGTCATCGTTTTCGGTTCATGTAACGGTGAATTGAATTGAATAGCACGTTAGCTTTTTTATTTCTCTACAATGCGAATCGCCTATGTTCTGGGTTTTATCAGGCAAACCCGTAAAAATCTCGCGCCGCTCGCGGCGCTAAATTATGAAATACCTATTTCTTTTCGATATCCGAAGAAGTCGAAAAAACTAAAAATTATATACATATATGTAAGAAAATCGTGTGGTTGCAAAATAAAGCGGACCAAATACGGGGAAGAAATTTGAAATTGGGGTAGGTAAAGTCCGCTAAAAACGGTTTTGCCCCCCCCCAAAAAAAAAACGCCGGCTGGATCCCCCCTTGGTTGAATTCACATGCAAAATTCATGCAGCTTAAAGGAAATAGTTCACTTTCAACATGGGTTTTGAACTGAGATAGCAGTTTTGTAGCCCGTGTTAAAAACCGCTACTTTCAAGTTTTCTGACTGAAAGGCTCCCAGCCGAATATATTTCACTTTTTGTCGAAGGAATGTGGGCCATCGAACAAAAAATGTCAAGAATGTGGGCCATCGGTAGGCTATACACTATACAGTAATCTTACGCGACTACTTTCGAATCTGATTGGCTGAGCCATTCGATTCTTTCGTTTGAAATTGCAGAGTACGCATATAGTTTTGGTAAAACGAATAATGTACGCCCTTCTGTCCTGAATCGGCGCGATATATGGCTATTTTTGACAATATGAAAAGAAGTTGTGTTACTAGACAATCGGGTTTGTATCCTCTTACGCACACTGTGGGGGTGATGGATAACAACACTGTTATTTAATTTTCGTACTATTAAAGATGTCCGTAAAGTTAGCGCGTATTCGCATACAAATCAGCGACGAGTTCCGATTTGGTTCAAAATCCGTATATAGGTCAATCTCGCCGAGATATTCACGATTAAGCTATTCGTTTTTCGATAGCTGACCTAGTTTCACCTCTAGGGGTCATCACAGCTAACGAAACGGTGTAACCTCTCACATCTTTATTTATCAACTGATTCGCCCGAAACAAACACCATAGCGTGTCCCGCCGTCACGACAAACCGCACCCCCGAGTAATTTGGTTTCAAGGTCATAGGTCAAGGTCAAGGTCACTAAACGAAACACAAAACGCGATATTTCGTAGCATATACAGTATACACTGTATAAGCTACGAAATATCACGTTTTGTGTTCTTTTTTTTTCTCGAAAAATATGTTTTGTTTTTTGCTTCTATTTGTTCCCCAAAAAATCAAGGAAAGGTGATTTTTGTGCCAAAAAGGAATTTTTTAGCTCAAATACCAAAATGAGGCGACCGGCCCAGATCCGAGGAGGAAGAAATTGGAGTGCCTTTTTTCCACAAAAAGATGCCCCCACGGAGAGAGTCTGGATCCGCCAGTGCTTGCCCCCCCATGTCAAAATCAAATCCGCCGCCACTGTTCCAGATCTCTCATCCGGCTCGCGCCCTAAAAAGGTTGCCGGCCACTGCGGCTTAGCCATACCATATTTAAGGGGGGCACTTTATGTGTGCCCCCTTGCAGATTCAAGGTGGGCACGGTGACCCGGTGCCCCCCCCCGTTCCGCCGCCTATGATTGTCCGTGTTTTATTGTCTGTCGATTTTTTTGGGGGGGGTGAATTATTTTTTTGCCATGATGATATGAGCCATAGTGCTGCTTCCAGCCAGATACAGAGCAAAGCTTGTAACGCGGATAATGTATTAAACCATTTCAAAACCAGTACAACTAGGCCGCCATACATAGGGGGCCAAGTTAAACTGCTAATTGGTTTCCTTGCTTATTCAATGTCTTCCAAATGTATATAGGATCGACGGTCATATTATCGAAACAAGCAGGATTCCAAATATATTTTCCACACCATTGCGTTACTGCGTAAGAAAACAATACGGGAAAAGCCCACAGTTTGATGAGATTCAAAAGTACTTGCAAGCAGCTCTTGCAAGTATCGGTCATTGCAAGTGTTGAACGCTTATCAACTTAAATTTGAAATATATTTCGGTAGGAATACTTTTATGCACAATGTGATGAATTAACAATCTATTTTTGTCTCGTCTATCGATTTAAAGTCATAACTCCATTTGTGTGGGAAAAGGTGATTATTTCCCTCTACCATAAAAACTCAACTTTTAAATGCTGCAAAGGTATTACTTTTAAACAACTTTTAAATGCTGCAAAAATGCACGCATCAAAATGGGTGTATATTTGAATATTTTGTCATTTCAGCCGACCTTCCACTAAAAAGATCCTGAGCGATTCTCCGCTGGCTTAACCTGCAGCAGCCTTCCCTATCTCTATATCTCCGATATATTTTCACTGGCTTCACCAGCAGCCTCCCCTATCTCTACATCTCCGATATAACCCACTCTCCCTAACACCTCGGCGCAATTATTTAAATACCACGTAAAATATCCGACGGAATGGAATTATGACGCAGTCGCAGATATGTCATTATGTCATCAGCTTTTAATTCAACTCGGAACATGGCTGTTCCGTTAACGTAGCACACATCTAGCGGATGTACAATATACGTCCTTCAATAAGGCTGGCTGACAGTCAATCAGTATTTTTTGCACCCACCTTGTGGTGTTCCCACACATCTCAAGGTTGAAAAGTGTCGTCTGCCAGTAAACCGGGCATATTCTGCGGCGGCGGATTAGATTGCGTGTCATAAGACTGCTATCGGCTGATATCGGCTGCAACTGCCAGCGATCCGGTTCGGCGAGACACGGTGCCGTGACTGGCAGCCGTCACTGCACGGGAGCGGGAGCGGGACTGTATACTAGGGTGTGTCATCGAGGGGGTGAATCTCTTGGAATCAACTGAAACAAAGAAATTCCTTGGCGCTGGAGCTCACAAGTACACGCCATCACAGCAGATCTTCCCAGAAACTTGAATTCGTGAGGCGCGAGCCGATTGAAATGTCGCTATAAACCGGACGCCCGCGTTGCAGTCTCCGTATGTTAAGCGCCACCGGCCGCCGCAGGTAACACCAGGCCATTGGCGGTAAGCGATGCAAAATAACTTCGCGTATGAAAACGATAATGCTGAGCTCTTCTGAAACTGATGCGTGCAAAAATGGGCCATTCTAGGCTCCAATACGCATTTCAGACATTGACTAACTGTTTGTCCTATGGCAGAAACTTATGTGTTGTTGAGTATAAACGCGCTATACGACTACGTTAGATAGTACTGCTTTTCGACTTTCACTTCTCTATAAGACACCTTACGTGCTGCAAACAAAACCATGCATATCATATGACTCACAATATATTACCTGTGGGACAACCTATACAACTTTTCCGCAGTGCAGCGCTGGTCTAGATCCATTTACATGTATTTGAGAACATGCACTTACAAATGCACACAGACATTACACAGTGCCGAGTCCTTAAATGTAACGGCAATACATATCAGCAAATAGCGTAAGCATGAAACATATTACGACATACTATGATATAACGTATGATAATGAGTAAATGCTTAACAATGAATGCATGAGCATTGAGCAACCAAATGATACGTGAAGAAGTTTTAACATTCATTGCTATGAAGTATAATGCAATGTGTTTTCATATTTACCTGGCATAGTTCAGTGGTCTGATTCGCCGCCGGGCTAACGCATACGGACGGAGCCGCTTTACCCCCGAGCCAGCAGGTACGCAGCCTGCTGGTCGCATGCTCAGGTACTGGACAGTCAACCGCAGAGTGGGCACGTGTCCGCATACGACTCCCTGAGTCTCAAAATTCCACAACGTCCTCTCCCAGACCTCCCCGGCGCAGTCTCGCGATGGTCCAGAAAAAATATCGGTCCCGTGGGCGTGCCATCCAGGTCAGCGAGTAGGTGGCGGAGTTTCAGCTCGTTGCTGTGCAGCTGGCAGATGAACTAATGCACGGGTGACTCGGTGACTAGCTCAAACAGCCAGCACACGCCGCCTTTCGTCCCGGTGTTGACGGCTGTGACGTCGCAGCTGAGCAGCAAACGTAAGAACCCAGGATCTTCGCCATCCCAGCGATAAACTTTAAGGCCGTGAGCTATACAGACATGATCTCCTGGTACAGACCAGTCACACAGCCTCCACTCCTGCGAGATCTGAGTGACGGCGAGTGGCGGACATGAGTGCAGGCTCCGAATGGTCAATCCCGACCCCATTCCAATTCACCCCAGGCGGTGCGGAGAGGGCCGTGCACACCGTCACCGAGCGTGATCGGCGGTAAATGGGGGAGATGCACGGATGCCTCACTAGGCCAGCTCAGGCACCGCCAGATTCTCCCCACATCAGCTTAAGAAAGAGTACTCAGAAGGTAGATTGACAATTGCAACTAATTCACATCCTCAAGAAATCAGATCCCGTTTCGACTTCAATTGAACAGTAGGTTGAAGTATGCACATTGCACAATGCACATTGTCTAATAGATTGAATTCAAAACGGGAATCTGATTCTTTTGAAAATGTGATTAGTTAGGAATTGCCAGCATTAAGCATACTTTCCGAGTAGGTCTTTCTTAAAGCTGATGTGGGGAGAATCTGGCGGTGCCTGAGCCTGGCCGTGATGAGGCCATGCCGTGCATCTTCTCCCATTACCGCCGAGCACGGCATCGTGACGTGTGCACGACCCTCTCCACCGCTGTGGTTGGTGAACGGGATATATGGCGGGATGGCCATCGGAGCCTGCACTATGTCCCGCAACTCGCCGTCACTCAGATCTCGCAGGATGGAGGCTTTGTGGCTGGTCCGCACCAGGAGATCATGTCTGTATAGCTCACGGCCTCCAAGTTTATCGCTGGATGTGAAGATCCTGGGGCTCTGCGTTTTGCTGCTCAGCTGCGACGGCTGCGATGGCACAGCCGTCAACACCGGGACGAAAGGCAGCGTGTGCCGGCTGTTTGAGAGTCACCCGTGCATTAGTTCATCTGCCAGCTGCACGGCAACGAGCAGAACCTCCGCCACCTACTGCTGAACCTGGACGGAAAGACCACGGAACCGAAATATTTTCTGGACCCATCGGCAAGACCTGCGCCGGAGAGGTCTGGGAGAGGAACGTTGTGGACTTTGAGACTCAGGGAGTCGATTGCCGGGGGCACGTGCCCAATCTACCGGTTGACCTGTCCACAGCGTGGAGCAATGGACCAGCAGCTGCTGTACCTGCTTGCCTCGGGGTTCAAGCGGCTCCGTCCGGACCGCGTTAGCCCGGTGGCCAAATTGAACCAGCTGAACGATTCCAGGTAAATATGCAAATACATGATTATTTCATACAAGGAATGTTGAAACTTTTTCACGTAATTTGATTGTTATGCATTTCATTATTAAGCATTTACTTATTGTCAACGATGCCATTATAATGTTATTATTTTGCCTTAATAATTCTTACGCTATTTGCTTATATGTTTGCCGTTACATGGACTCACTCGGCAAATGAGTAATGTTTATGTGTTATTTTTAGTGGTGTTTTTCAAAATACATGGTAAAATAATGATCTAGACCCGCAACCGCACTGCGAAAAAGTTGTATAAGTTGTCCCACGGTAATATATGTGAGTCATATGGTAGGCATGGTTTTGTTGCGACGTGAGATCTAGGAAGTGAGAGTCGAAAAGCAGTAATATCTAACGTACTCGTACAGCGAGCTTATACTCAACAGCACATAAGTTTCTGCCATAGGACAATCAGTCAGTCAATGTCTGAACTGCTTAGTGGAGCTTAGATTGGCCCAGTTCTGCACGTATCAGTTTCAAAAGAGTTCGGCAGCATCGTTTTCATACGCGAAGTTATTTTGCATCGCTTGCCGCCAACGGCTGTGTTTACCCGGTGCAGGTGGCGCTCAACATACGAAGACTGCAAGCGGGGCATCGGTTTTAGCGACATTTCCGATCGGCTCGCCGCCTCACGAATTCAAGTTTCTCGGGAGGAACGGTTGTTGTGCCGTTTGTACTTTGGGGCCTCAGCGCCAAGGATATCTTTGTGTCACTTGGTTTTGTTACTGATGACACACCCTACTGTATACACTGTACAGTCAGCACAGCACGACCAGCAGCGCTACAAAGCAACGCTAACGGTGCGCCGTCGCTCTATGCTGGAGCGGTTGTTTCTGGGAGGTGCTGCAGAGTTTGCATTATACCAGGAATACATCGACGTGAACAGTTCATAAACATACACATGTTTAAACTTTAACCCGCGCACCGACGGGGGGGGGGCGGAAATCCGCCCCCACAAGTTTTTCAGGACTAGCGGAAAAACGGCAGCGCATAGCGCCGCAAAATTTTGCACAGCTATTTGGGCATCAATTACGCACACTTTGTGAATTTTATGACTTCCTAACTTTTAAGGTCACGTTGTCAGGTCACATTAAATGACCTGACCTCAAGTCACGTTTTTGTAAGTTTGACATTTTGCCGAAGCTACAGAGGTGAACCAAACAGTTTGAAACTCACCGTGTGTGATAAGGCCTCGGTTATCTACAGTTTGTTTATCTCGGATTTTTTATATCGGTGACCTGAGGTCATGTCAATTTTTGTGACCTTCCATTATACGGCTATGGGAGCAAATTGAAATACGCACCAATCGAAGAAAAAAAACTGGCTAAATGTGGTCAGTTTTCATCCTTATCACTATTTTGAAGCTAAGCAGAAGAATGCATGTTGTATTGTTCTTCCGTGACCTCTCTGAGGTCAAATCCAATGTGCCCCCAGGTCGTATGGTTTTTGTACAATAACTCATCTTCTAGGTGATGTAGAGTGCTGTGATTTTCACCATTCTGTTTCTCTTGTCGACCTCCATCGATTGACATAAAATTTGACTTGAACATTTATCCTAGACTGTAAAAGTACATACATACCTTCAGTTGCAGATGGATTGACGACGTGTTCCCCCTCCCGGCCAACACAAATTGATTGCTCTGATAGGCTGATGGTCTGTTACCCCCCTTCGCCAAATATTTTTTTTTGGAAATACGGCACTGGATTTGTCTCCCCAAAAGCCACAACTTGATCCACCCCTGAGTGAAAACCAGCAAGTTCATGGGGCACTGGGGCTTGTACCCCTCTAGGCCAGGTGCCCCCCTTTGGGTACCTAGGCGCCCCCTGGCCTAGTGGACCCCCGCTTTTTAGAAGGTAGCGACGCCTCTGCCAATGTGTTTTCAATTAGAGGAGCTTGTTTGATGTCTCCGATACCGCATTTATGCAGAACACGCGCATGATCGGGCAATCACGCATATAGTGTAGCCTAGGCTTCAGCGATGGTTGCGACCAGAGCCCGCCGCCGCCGGTCGCGCGCTCGGCCGGTGCTCGACCGGTCCACCTTGTCACGTGATGACCTGAGGACGGTGAGGGACGGTGAGGGACGGTGAGGGACGGTGAGGTGAGGGACGGTGAGGGACGGTGAGGGACGATGAGGGACGATGAGGACGGTGAGGGACGATGAGGACGATGGGACGGTGAGGGACGTGAGGGCGGTGACGGACGGTGAGGTGAGACGGTGAGGGACGGTGAGGTGAGGGACGGTAGGGGTGAGGTGAGGGACGGTGAGGGACGGTGAGGGACGGTGAGGTGAGGGACGGTGAGGGACGGTGAGGGACGGTGAGGGACGGTGAGGTGAGGGACGATGAGGGACGGTGAGGGACGGTAACCGGGGCCATTCCTTTCCTCGCCGGCCGCTAAATCAATGCTAAGATCGGGTGCTGTCGCTGGTCCATGGTCAGCCTCAATTCAATAGTCAAGCTGAACATTCATGCCACGATTATATTTGCTACCTTTCAAGTGCAGACTCAGGAATGGACGTATTCTGATGGTGGTGCTGCACGTGACGTGGCGTGCACGTGAACATGAAGCACGCGATGGTTTCGTGACAATGCAGGGCAAACACGATTATATAACGCAATTATAGTTACTAAGTTATGCCATTAAATGTAGGTATTCATTCAAAAGCCGGTCTCGACTCAAGTCAACCATAAGACATGCCTAAGCAAGTCGTTGTGAACTTGCTTGAAAACAAAGCATTCACAATACAAAATAACAATGCACTGTTCATTCTCAATCTAATTGATAGTTAGTATTTGTCCTGATTGCTTCTAGATAAGCAGTCCTCTTGCCCTTCACGCAAAAACAAAAACAAAATGCTGCTCGCTTTAACATCAGTGATGGCGACTTCCATTTGCCACTAATTAACACCGAAGTACACTCTCCGGTGACCGGTGACCGGTGCTACCCTCACGGTGGGGCTCCTCAACATTCAGTCCCTAAAGCCCAAACTACTAGAACTGGGTGATGAGCTACAACGCGAAAATTATGACCTGATGGCACTTAACGAGACTTGGCTCCGACCATCAACACCGAGCCGCCTCCTGATTCTGCCCGGCTACCGCCTCTTTCGTGCCGACCGACCAGACGGGCGCGGCTACGGTGGGGTCGCACTGGCTGCCCGGGACAACATCAGCGCCTCCCCCCTCAAGGTCACCACTGAGCCTAACCCCAGCAGCAGGCTCGAGACCTTGTGGGTGCTGGTAAGGCCTGATCGCCGACGCAAGTTTGTCCTCGGCACGGTGTATCGCCCCCCGAGACGCAGCGCTGCTGATCTTGAGGCCGACTTCTCTGACCTGGAGGCCCAGTATCAGCAAGTGGGCATCGATTATCCTATGACGAAGATTTTAGTATGTGG
>VOPJ01014933.1:0-23683 GCA_014673585.1 Semibalanus balanoides | reverse complement strand
AGAGCTGATGGTGGGGAGAATCTGGCAGTGCCTGAGCTTGGCCGTGATGAGGCCATGCCGTGCATCTTCTCCCATTACCGCCGATCACGCCTCGGTGACGGTGTGCACGGCCCTCTCCACCGCCAATGGGTGTGAACTGGATATATGGGCGGGATGGCCATCGGAGCCTGCACTATGTCCCGCAACTCGCCGTCACTCAGATCTCGCAGGAGTGGAGGCTTTGTGACTGGTCCGCACCAGGAGATCATGTCTGTATAGCTCACGACCTCAAAGTTTATCGCTGGGATGGCGAAGATCCTGGGCTCTTGCGTTTGCTGCTCAGCTGCGACGGCTGCGACGGCACAGCCGTCAACACCGGGACGAAAGGCAGCGTGCGCCGGCTGTTTGAGCTGGTCACCGAGTCACCCGTGCGTTAGTTCATCCGCCAGCTGCACGGCAACGAGCTGAACCTTTGTTGCTAAACCTGGACGGCACGACCACGGGACCGAGTTTTTTTTTCTGAACCCATCGCCAAGACCTGCGCCGGAGAGTTCTGGGAGAGGTACATTGTGGAATTTGAGACTCAGGGAGTCGTATGCCGGGGCACGTGCCCAATCTGCAGGTTGACCTGGTCCAGCAGCTGAGCATGGACCAGCAGCTGCTGTATCCTGCTGGCCTCGGGGGTTCAAAGCGGCTCCGTCCGGACGCGTTAGCCCGGCGGCAAATTGAACCACTGAACTATGCCAGGTAAATATGAAAACACATTGTATTATCATTCATAGCAAGGAATGTTGAAACTTCTTTACGTATCATTTGACTGTTCATGCATTCATTATTAAGCATAATAAAGTATATTTACTTATTATCATACGTTATGCCATATAAAGTATTATTTGCACGTTAGTTCATTCTTTTACGCTATTTGCTGATATGTTTTGCCGTTACTTAAGGACTCGGCAATGTATAATGTTTGTGTATTTTTACGTCCGTGTTTTCAAATACATGTAAATAAATGGATCTAGACCAGCGCCACACTGCGGAAAAGTTGTATTAGTTGTCCCACAGGTAAGCTATTGTGAGTCATATGGTAGGCATGGTTTTGTTTGCAGCACGTGAGGTGTCTTAGAGAAGTGAAAGTCGAAAAGCTGTACTATCTAACGTACTCGTACAGCGAGTTTATACTCAACAACACATAAGTTTCTGCCATAGGACAATCAGTCAGTCAATGTCTGAACTGCTTAGTTTAGCTTAGAATAGCCCAATTTTGCACGTATTAGTTTCAAAGGAGTTCGGCAGCATCGTTTTCATACGCGAAGTTATTTTGCATCGCTTGCCGCCAACGGCTTGGTGTTACCTGCCGCGGCCATTGGCGCTCAACATATGGAGACTGCAACGCCGGGCATCGATTTGTGGCGACATTTCGATCGGCTCGCGCCTCACGAATTTAAGTTTCTGGGAGGAACTGTTGTGATGCCGTGTACTTTTGGACTTCAGCGCCAAGGAATATCTTTGTGTCACTTGGTTTTGTTACTGATGACACATCCTAATGCATATTCCCTCGGATATCAGCCCGTTAAGCAATAACGCGCCTCCGGTGTATCAGCTCGTTAGTTCTCACTCACTTGAGCACTCACAGGAGTGATTTGAGTTAGCACTCACTTCAGTGACGCCTGATGGAGCGTACGGGGCCAGACAAGATGATCTCTGGGATTTTCACCCTGGATCTTATGAGCCTTGAACGCTCCCTGGTTTGGTGCTTTGGGGCTGATTGGACTTCTTTAAACTCTGGACTTAATAAATCTGGGTGTCCGTTTTGAGCTCATTTACTTTTTTGACTCTGGACCTTGGCGAGCTCTGGACAATATTACTATTGATACATTTTTAAACGTACCCTAGGGCTCGCCTCCGGTGTATCGTGTCATTAGCAGTGAGTATGGCTCATAGATAGATCGTACAGTCGATAGATAGATCGTATAGCACATCTGCGGTGTATGTTTGCCGCACTCTCCTGGCCACCAGCCTTGACCTTGACCAAGCCATGACCTTGACCAGGCCACCAGCGGCGATAACAGAACAAACACGCGGAATCGTCCCCTCGTCCGATTGGCTCGACCTCACAAACCGAGGGCACAGCTGGGCGAGATGCTGCCGGCGGGAATCCGTCTAGACAGCACGGATAAATACAAAGCCACGGGACAGCGCCGACCAGCCGAGCCCTCAGTCCTCAGCACAGCGGCCACTGAAACCAGCTGGTCCGTCCGCTGCTGGACCACCGCTGGACCACCGCCAGACCATCGTCGAACCACCACCGGACCACCACCGGACCACCGCTGGACCACCGCCGGACCACCGCTGGACCACCACCGGACCACCACCGGACCACCGCTGGACCACCGCTGGACCACCGCTGGACCACCGCTGGACCACCGCTGGACCACCACCAGACCACCGCTGGACCACCGCTGGACCACCGCTGGACCACCGCTGGACCACCGCCAGACCATCGTCGAACCACCACCGGACCACCGCCGGACCACCGCTGGACCACCGCCGGACCACCGCCGGTACTCTGTCTGTCCGAGTGTAACGCAGCACCTACGCCGCCCAACAGGGGACAGGGAGGGAGAACAAAGTGAACAGGGAGAACAAAGAAGGTAACATTTAGGGTAAAAAAGGTAGAATCGGATGAAGGGACAATAGAAACTGAGATACAATAGAAATAGAAAATGTTGATCTTGTGTGAGAGAATGTTTTTTAATTCTTCTTCTAATCTTGCCTTTGCATAGCAAAATTAGGACAAACGATCTTCAAACTCACAGTAACGTTCAGAATCACCACGCTTCATTACAACACTTATCCAACTATGCGTTAACGTCAAAATGTTTATCCACGCGCTTCAGTGACAACGAACCAGTCACAGATATCTACCTAAAATCGGTTTTGCACGCTGCAGTTTTTTTAGGGATAGTCCTTATACCAACCCCTTATATCGGATGACTTTTACCTACTCGATATATACACCATCATTCAGGGCAACTTTAGCAAATTGATAACTGTAATTGAAGTAAATATTGTGCACGCTCTGTGTCAAAATGAACAAAACGAGCCTAATGTCCTGTAATCTTGGACAAAAAATTGCTTGAAATTATAAATAGTAGCCGTTTTCAACACGATGGATCTATTTTTGCGCGAAGTGTTTTTAAACATTTGTTTTGTAAACAACAAATGTTTTGGTAGTAGTCCGTTTTCCAAAGCGATGGACTATTTGCGAAAAAAATGGCTTTAATCGCTCGCCCCCTACTGGGAAAAGTAGGCGCGAGGTTTAAAACATTTCCTCGCAAGTTAGTTAATCGTGAAAACGGATATTCCAAAACACTCTAAACATTTAAAACATTTCGCGCAAAAATATATCGTGAAAATCGACTAGCATGGTTTTGTCCTGCCCGTGTGCTCAGTCGGGAGGGCGCTGGACTCAGATCTGACCACACCCTGTGCACAGATCGGTTCGAGCCGCTTGACCTTCGGCGCTCGCTGTTTGCTCCTGGCGGGGATGACCTGCCGCTGGTGGCAGCGGCGGCGTCAAAGGTCAAATGAAGCCAGCGAGCCGGGCGGACCGTCCTCAGTCATTAGAGGACGTTAAACTTTCGTCTCTAAATTCTGCCGGTGACTGGCATTGCGTGATCGGAATGGATGGGGTCAGGGCCTGCGCAACAAGCTTAGCTTAAGCGTGGGTTCCTGATCTCGGGAAACCATCCCATCAAAACATTCGGACTAAATTTATTTACAAAAATGTTTACGTTTTAAGTTATCATGACAATTTCTCAACAGTCAACAAGCAACATACAATGGATGGTACCCTGGCCAAGAATTCATGGTTTGTCCCATACAATTCAAGTACTTGAGCGCAGCCCATAGAGCGTCCACCGTTAACTAAGTACTCAGTTTTACATTATATATTTGTTCCCCTTGACTGTATCTGCGGCTAAAGGTGGAGAGGGGTGGCTCAATTTAGCATCAGGGTAACTTTAGCCTAGGAGCGTCGCCACAAAATTTGGAGTGTGGGAGTCAGCCAGTTGGTTGGTCCACCGATCCCGTATGACTTATGTCAAAATCCTGCCGATCCGAGGGGGGGGGGGGGATGTTTGACCATGTGGGCGCCGACGGCTCCCAGGCCCACCGGGCGGTATATTTGCAAATGTTGGATACAAAATCCAGGCCTATCATAGCTAGGGAGCTATAAGTCAGCCAAAAATATCGAAATTGCTTTGGAATTCGGTTTGGAATCGTCGATGCTTTTTGAAGACAAAATTATAAAACACTAACTTTTTGAAACATTAAAAACTGAGAAAATATTAGAGAACCAAGTACGGACAATGCACAAACCGAATTTCAAAGCAATGTCTATATTTTAGACTGGCTCACAGCTCCCTAAGTATGCTAGGTCTGGATTTTGTATTCGACATTTTCAAATATGCCCCCGAGGGAGACCTCGTCATGACGAACGGTTGATTGCAGGTTTGGATTATTTCTATGTCTATAATGCTTCCTTTTAGGTCTGAAATACGTTTCTTATCGTAATTGTTTGCTTTTATATTTGTGTTGTTGGAAGCCACTGCGCAATATAGCAACACATTGTCACATCGTACCAGCTAAAAATGTGCAGCTTAAGCACGAAATTCAGGAAATGGAAAATAGCCGGATCACGTTCCGCATGTGCTTATCAATAACGCTGTCGATACTAATTTAGGTGATATCAATACCATGCCGATATCTATGAAGACTTGTTGATACCGATGCCGATACCGACAATACGTTTTTTATAATAAATCGCATCTCTAATTCAGCCATTTTCATTGCCAGAGCATTCCCATGCAATATATTTTCATGTTTGGAGTATGCACGTCTTTATTTAAAGGTTTTCCCTGATTGAAGTCAATGGTAACATGAATATCATTGATCATTGCCTGAAAATCGCCTAGAAACCCAATATGAAACGCGGAGTGGCTAAAGTTAGTCGATTCCGGCTAACTTTAGCCACCTCGGAAATTCGAGAAAAACAAACTCTGAATGCTCAGAATCTCAACTCTGCAACCACCATGCACCAGGCTGTCCACCCATTTTGTCTCAGACATATTTCTATTTGTGGTCTTAATAAAAACAGGCCAAACCAAAATGTCCCAAAGTATGCTAAAGCTACCCTGAATGACAGTACTGGATGTTTAATGATGGACATAGGCGGGACATAAAGGATACAAAACTAGTTCTCTATCCTGAAAAACTTCAACAGATCTGCTTCGTCATACAAAAAAAAAAAAAAAATTGAGTGAGTAGGCAGTCGAATACAAGTCAGATTAGACGACTAATTCTCCAAAGTTATTTAAATACAAGCGCGAGATGAAACAATGTTGTTATGTGGACAAAAACAATATATACACTATGTGGAGTGTGGCCAAAAAACGCAAATATCAGCGAATTCGGTGAGCCCTGTCCGGTTCGTAATCTTCAGTTTTAGAACATCGGAAGGGAAGGCACCGGGCGGATGCCAGCGGTAACTGCAACGCCACAAACACGGTATCACCGACGGGAGACTGCGACGACCGAACACGACAGGACCCCAAACGATCGCTACAAAAGCAATGCTTGCAGTTGCTTTTCTGAATTACCACGTTCTTCACAAACTATTATCTGGTTGGTGTTGACGCGCAAATTGACAAGCAAACCTGGATGTTTGGAAAAAATGCTGTACTCTGTATGGTTTGTTTGTTGATTGGGGTTTTAGGGCGCAACAGCTCGTTGGTTATTTTGCGCCCATGTGTAGGTACTTTGTATGGTGCAGAATGTTTTGGGGCGCTACGACTGCTTCGCTCAAACGAATGCAAAATCTTGAAAACACAAAGAAATCCTTTGTACCTACGGTAAAAAATAACGTTCAGAATGGAAAGCTAACTGAAAAATACGAAGCTTCCACATGCGATACTATTTTTTTGCAAATGCCAAAACTGCATTCATTCATTCATTCATTCACGGAATTGGTTTTGGTGGCGAAGAAACACGCCTATGGTAGCTCGCCACTTGGAGTGGTTTCAAAATGAGAATGGCCGGCCAGCAAGGCAGTGTTATGAGAAGGTACCCAGCCGTCCAGTACCAGTAGCCGTCTCAACTCTCATGCCTTTGTCTGTCCACCGTTCCCCACAGACAGAAGGGCGGTGGCGGCGAGGGAGAGAGGGAGGGCGAGGGAGGGGAGGAGCAAGGGAGGGCGAGGGAGGACGAGGGAGAGAGGGGCGATCTGTCCGACCGTCCAGGGAGTGCCCAGCGATCCCCAACACCAGCCGGGGGCACGCCGGGGGCCGCTGGGGTGTCTGCCTCCCAGTCAGCCCCCATATGGTGCAGATCACTTCCCAGCCCACGGCCGCGAGCCGAACCACCCACAATAACAACAACAGTATGGAGCGGCGACAATAACAGTACGGAGCGGCGCAATGCGCACCGAACGAATAGCTCCCGAGTCCAGAGACCTGTTCACAGACCGGATACATGTTCACAGACTGGAGGTCTGTTCACAGACCGGAGGCCTGTTCACAGACCGGAGGCCTGTTCACAGACTGGAGGCCTGTTCACAGACCGGAGGCCTGTTCACAGACTGGAGGCCTGTTCACGGACCGGAGGCATGTTCACAGACTGGAGGCCTGTTCACGGACCGGAGGCATGTTCACAGACCGGAGGCTTGTTCACGGACCTGCGGTTGACTGCGGTTCGGCGGTCAGCAGTGGTCCGAAGCCGGGAGGGGTAACTAAAAGTGGGGGTGGGCGAAATGTATGACGCAACACGGCTGCGGTTGGCGGCGGTTCCGGCGGTTGGCACGAAGCAACCGCCGAACCGCAGGATCAAAAAGTTATGTAAACTTGCGCAGTGCGACATTCAGTGGTCAAGAGACGCCTGCTTGTGGTGACGCATGAGGAAAAGGGCGGGGCTAGAGCCTGATGGTTACCGCCGAACCACAGGTGGTCGTGAACAGACCTCAGGCCTCGGGCGATGTTCGGCAAGGCCAGACTGACGCTGACATTTGGACCTGTTCTGATGACAACTTTGTAGGGGTACAAAGTATACAATGTATATAAGCGATGTAGCATACATTAGATGATCAAGAGATCCTAGTTAATGCGTTGTCCATATTCATGATTTGTCCGGCCTCTGTGTTTTAGTTGACCGACGATGTTCGGGATGCCGGATACAATTAATCCAGGGTGATTCACGATAATACAAGGTATTATGACCCGATGCGAAATACTGAAATACTTAAAATGTGAAATGCTTCAGAGTAATAATATCAATTGAGAATCACATTAGTGTTGCTTCTAATCTAACCAAGTGACAAAATACACACATTTGTGTTTACACAAACCATCAACAGAGTGGTGTCTCACTGAAAACTAAGCCAGTGATATGCTAGTGACTCATGCAAATAAATATATCAACAAACCAGACAAGACATGTGCCTGAATCTGGGATCCAGCTGATATCTGGACCTCGGTGTCCTGTGTCCCGGGATCCACATGGGACACCAGATCCAGGTACACAACAAGCCGAGGGATCCACACAGATCCCAGATCCTAATGTATTTTATGCCTAGGGATCCACTAGAATCCCAGATCCAACTTCGGGATCCAGGAACTGGAACACTGGTGGGTACCTTCTTCTTGCTTATTTGATAACATTGGAAAATTAATTACAACGTCTGTTTGCTATTAAATGCAACTTATAAGGTAATTTGCTGGTACTAATGATCTGCATAGTACAGACACAAAATAGCGACACAAATTTTGATTTAAGTCCCCCCATCTTGTGTTTCAAGATCTTAGGCGTGTTATAAATTAAGGATCCACTGGATCCATAATCCTGAAGCATTTTACGCCGAGGGATCCAGAAAGATCCCAGATCCTCATGCATTTTACGCTGAGATCCACTGAGATCCGAGATCTTTATGCATTTTATACCGAGGGATCCATTGGGATCCCAGATTCAACTTCGGGATCCAGGCACAAATCTGCAACAAACATATTATTGGCATTTGGCACCAACACAAATGTGGCCTTAGTTGAGCACCGTCATTCAAAAGCATGTTTCATATCGCATCACGATTGGTTCCCACCCTCATCGACCGCGCTGCCTCTACCCTATCAGTAAGCACAATACATATGCCCAACATGCATTCCTTGGAGGTAAAAGATAATTAGAAGCGTAAATGAAAAGGTATGACACTTCCAAACATCCGTTTATGCCGAGCATTTATCATTAATCGTCTAATGGTCAAATGACTGCTATTGCTAACTGGCAAAAGTATAATAAATGTCAGCTAGTTATTTATGTACATAAAACAGATATAGAAGAGTCATACAAATGCAGAAGTGAAGGATAATTGATGAATATGAACTATTGTGACAATGAAGTGGCAACGAAACACGTTTTGCTCAATAATCACTCAATAAAAGAATGGATGGAATTTAATTTGACAAATATTAATTTGCAACTGGTGATAGCCTAAAATTAAAAAAAAAAACTTACAAACAGTACAGTGGAAATATGTTGTTCAATTTTCTTGCCATTTGAAGAAAAGTCATGACATGTCAGACATAAATAAAGCACTTGGCTTGCCAATTATTAATTGCAGACCAATTATGACAGAAAATTATGCAGACCAAAAAACAAATATCACCAATGCAAAGTAGTAACGTAATAACATTCAGCACAAATCGCAGAAGGGGTGATAAACAACACTGCCACAAAATAATATGAGGCGCTAATGCAAAGAAAACTGTGACAAAGCAAAACGACAAACACATTGTGTTCCTGAATGGGAAAACTAAAGATTAGGTGCATGGAATTAATCATAAACAGGAGCTACAATGGAAACGACAGACGGTGACATTCGAAAATGGATACAACCAACAAGTAGCAAGCTCTTGGTCTGGCGGCTATTTACAGCTGATTTATTATATTCCTTGCCCCCACACCCATACAATGATATGGTTTACAGCACCATGACTGTTTCGAACACAAAACAATTTGGAAAGAGTGAAACAGGTTATGTACAACCATAGATAACATTAGACCTACTGTTATCTATGGTACGCAGTGGGTCTACTGTTATCTATGGTACAACGTATGTTGAAGGATTTCATACATTATCATTATTTCTTGTAGTCTGCCTGCGAAGTTCAAGAGAATAAGAATGTTATTACATCAAATCATATTCAAGCTAGCCAGTTTAACATATTAAATCATGAAATTTGCCATGAGAAGACAAATATCCTAATATGTTCTGCTTGACATAAAGTGTCAGAGCTGACTGTACAGTATACCAGCCATACTAACGCTGACAAATGTATTCGTGGTCGGAAACAAATTATGCAAATACTGACAGAGTGCTATGATTTGCTTACTGTGCCAATTGTTTGGATATACATACAAAATAAAACAGCGAAGTAATTTGATGATGATGATTGGGGCTGCGCCCATCGAAGTATTTTGAAACAGAGTACGTCATGGGCCAGGTTGGCCCATGGAACATGTGGTGGGTCTGGGCTGGGCCTCAACTTAAGGAAATTACTGGGCTCTGGACGGCCTGGGCTGGGAATGTTAAAGTAACGCGCGCACCGCGCAAGCCAGGTCAAAGCTGAATAAATATTTTAACCCAGCAGTTTTCTTCCACAGCAACACAAAGGTGAGTGATATTTCACATTTATAGTAAACAAGTAAATGTACAAGGAAAATGATTGTATTTTTTATTTTAAATAATTATATGCTTAATCTGAATGGGCCGGACTGGGCGTGGGCCTCAATATCATGAATTTGACTAGGCCTGGTCTGGGCCTGGGCTCGGTGTCAATGGACCTGGACCGGGCTGGGCTGGGTGTTGGTGAGCCCGAGACGAACACTGGTTTGAAACTACCTGGCATCGTGGTAGCTCGCATGTTTAACTTGAATAATAATCAGAGCCAAACTGTTAGTCCACAACATCCAGTGGCAGATTCAGAGGGGGAGGGGGGGTGGACCATGATCCCCCGTGAGCCTAGAAGGGGCACAATAACCCGGGGGCCCGTAGCCGATCGAAGCGACCCGAAACGAAGTTCACCCCGTTTTCAAACAAGTCGCAAGTAAATTTGCCCACTCTGACCTCCAGAGAGCTCATTCTGGCCTCCAGAGTCCGTTGTTCTGGTCTCCCTAGGGTCACTTCGGCCCCCATAGGGCCCAATCTGACCTCTAGAGGAGCCATTATGGCTTAAAGAGGGCCTATTCTGGTCTGTACAGGCCCATTTAGCTTGCGAAAGGCATATTTTGAACTAAAAGGGTCCATTCTGGCCTGCATTTGTCTTCAAAGTAAAAAAGGGTCCCACTAAGACTCGAGGGTCCCAATAAGGCCTGAGGGTGCCCACTAAGGCCTGAGGGGGCCACCAACACCTGGGGATCACTTTGCCCCTTCCTTGACCGAATCCTTGATCCGCCAATGATAATATCTAAGTTAATCTTGTAGTTTCATAAAGCTCGTACAAAATTAGGAGAAAGCCAGTAGCCTGGTTGTATATTTATAGATCACTAACAGCACTTGTAACGAGGCTATATCAGTGTATATGTATTTTCACACTTTGTACCTCGAAAGATGACTTTAAACTACGGGGACGCAAGCCTTCACATAATATAATAAGCCAACAAGTAAATTAAAAGTGTAAGTAGAGGTATTATGGATACATTTGACATCCAACTCGCTACGCTAGGATCACAAGCGAAGTCCGATCAGATGGGACAGCTGACTCAATTCCTGGCACCAGCAGGACAAATAAAAATGTATTCTGCATAGCCCAGAATGTTGAACAGGTAATTCTTGCCCAACATGTTTGAACAGATGTATGCTACAACCCTTTTCTTAACAAGAAAAGTAAATTCACAACATACTTTGCTGTTCGTTAATTCTGTCATACAGAGGCTTTTATCATGAGTGAGATTGCCATCATCACTTAAGTGACGTAACAAGCAAGGTCCAACAAGCACGCACAAGTACAGGCCCATATACGATTCATATATTTAAATACATGCACTGCATGTTATCATTATACAATTACATATTATCATTATACAATTACAAAAAACGGCATGAGTTGATACAAACAAACATATAGATAAATTCATTATGATTGCACGCCGCTGGTGTTCAGCGACACATCCAGTTGTTCTGTCCAGCCTGTTCTGTCTAGTCTGTTCTAGTCTGTTCTAGTCTGTTCTGTTCTGTTCTGTTCAGAGAGACCAGAGAGACGAGAGAGACGGACGCTCCGTCCGTCTCCACGGCGTCTCTCTGCCGCGCCCTGACCCGCTCCTTCCTCGTCAGGCCGGCTATCTCGTCATGACAGTCACCCACGGTCCACACAGACAGACAAACCGGACACAAATCTGGTAAGATCACAGCTGCAACAAATCCCGTCCGTCCTAAAACCACCCTCCAATCGCACCGCCGCCCGCGCCACGGACCGCGCAGAAAGACTCCGGCGCCATCTTGTTCTGCCGCCGCCAATCGGTAATGGGGTAAACCTGAGGCGGGGGCGGGCGGAGCGCGCCGCTGCCCTGCCGTAGGGGTGCCCAGCGGTGCCTCTACCCTCCCCTCAGCGTCCTACCATCAGCTGATGACCCCACTGCCCAGTCCCCACTGGGACGCAGCGCACTACCTACAGGACAGGGGCGACAGAGCGCCGCCTGCCCAGCTGACCTAGAGCACGGGTGAGCTGAGGATGAAGATGCGTCGCTCGTGGTCTTTGATCCAGCGCAGCAGCCGGTTCATCTCGGTGATGGAGGTCTGCTGGGTGACGTGTGGATCAAACACGGTGTACAGCTCGAACCCGGGGCTCACCTGGCGGAGGACAGAGGCAGGGGTGGAGTCAGATACGGGGGCAGATACAGGGGGGCAGATACAGGGGGCGTCAGGTACAGGGGCGTCAGATACAGGGGCGTCAGATACAGAGGCGTCAGATACAGAGGTCAGATACAGGGGTCAGATACAGTGGCGTCAGATACAGGAGCGTCAGACTCAGACATGAACGGATCAGCACGGTGGAGAGAACAGCGTGTCATTCCAGCCTCAGCAATGCTATAAGTCAGCTCATTTAGTCTTAATTTAATACAAATATACCACATCATAGTACCTGAAAGGTATGCAAAACATGGAACTGATCTTCACAGTCAAGAGGTAATAATGCAAAACACTGCCATTGTATTCAAATCGCGTTCGTTATGTTCACTCAATAGCAAACAAACCATCCAGCTTCACGCCAGTCCGTCATAAAGTGATATGCTGATTAGTACAAAACCAACGACAAATGTCATATGGTCTCTTTATTTCATCAACAATCCCTGCAAGATATGTAACCTGCAGAGGGAATAATGGCAGCAATTGTGGAAAGGTAACCTGCATCAGGGTCTGACAGCTGTACACTTGTTGATGACCCCACACTGCGTGACAGCTGTAGCTTAGTTACATATACCACACTAAAGTCTGACCGCTGTACATATCTATACTGAACAACTAGAGTATGTCAGCTGTACAGATACACTGCAGCAGAGTATGCCAGCTGTACAGAGTTAAACTGAACTAGTCTGTCAGCTGTACAGAGTTAAACTGAACAAGTCTGTCAGCTGTACAGAGTAGGTAGTATGTCAGCTGTACAGAGTTAAATTGAGCTAGTCTGCCAGCTGTACAGAGTTAAACTGAACTAGTCTGTCAGCTGTACAGAGTTAAACTGAACTAGAATGTCAGCTGTACAGAGTTAAACTGAACCAGTATGTCAGCTGTACAGAGTTAAGCTGAACTAGTCTGTCAGCTATACAGAGTTAAACTGAACTAGTATGTCAGCTGTACAGAGTAGGTAGTATGTCAGCTGTACAGAGTTAAACTGAACTAGTCTGTCAGCTATACAGAGTTAAACTGAATTAGTCAGCCAGCAGTACAGAGTAAGAGTTAAACTGAACTAGTCTGTCAGCTGTACAGAGCTGTACTTCAGCAAGGTCTGACAGTTGTACAAGAGTTACACTAAACCATTCTATGTATCCCAAGTCTGGCCTGGCACCGCTTCTATCCAGCAGTCCCTTCAGCCAGGGACAGAGAGCGGGCAGTTCCCCCACCCGACACCTGGACGTGCTAGCGGAGCGCTGAGGACCGTCAGCGGCAACGCTGATTGGTGGAGAGCATCGCCTGGCTCTACGGGAAGCGGTAGAGGAGGCGGAGCCATCGGCCTGTGCGCCGGACCTGGGCCCTCCAACAGCAGGGGGCGACAAGGAAAGTGGCTGATGGAAGCAAGCTTATCAGGCAAAATGGCAGAAAAGGCCGTTGATAGTAGTCCTGACATTATGATATCCCTGTTAGGCCCTCCACCAGCAGAGGGCGACAAAGGCAGTGGCTGATGGAAGCAAGCCTATCAGGCAAAATGGCAGGAAAAAGCAGTTGATAGTAGTGCTGATATAGATGATGAGATCCCTGCTAGGCCCTACAACAGCAGAGAGCAACAAGGGAACTGGCTGATGAAAGCAAGCTTATCAGGCAAAATGGCAGGAAAAGGCAGTTGATAGTAATCCTGATATAGATGATGAGATCCCTGAACATTGTCGTGGTGCCCTGTCAAGCAGCACTACGAATATCTATGAAAATAGTCTTACTACCTCTTCATGCCACCATCCTTTGTAGTCAGTCTCCCAGGAAGTATAATGTCGTTACATGCCTGATAATGGCATTCCTCATTAATGAATTGCTGCTATGTGCTCATGTCAGCATAGCCAGCGTTTTCTAGTGAAGCTAAATGTATACATGATCCATTTAACTCCAACAAGCCAATCGGTTGTTTACATGTGCGCGGACGAATTTGACAAATACAATCAAACTAGCTTGGAGGGGTAAGGTACCAGCAAACCACTTAAATTGCTAGCAAATCGAAGGTCTGATTTAGCACCAGCTGAGCGTATGCATGCTATATACAAACTACTACATTTACGGTTTCTGTATGCCCAAATAAACTCAAATCATCAGCGCCTGATGTGTATATAAACATTCACAACATCTAGCAATCTCTTGTCTCTAAATAATATCTTGTCATAGGCTCCCGACCCACACATTTGGAGTGTTTCACATTATCAACGCTTGTACTGCTAAAACACAAATTGATGGCTATTATGACTATTATTGCCTTCACTTTCGCATCTCATAACTTCTTGGAACACCAGCGTTCGAGAATACAGCATTGCATGATAATTGTTGAAAAACGAAGTAGCTTTGAGACTGGAGCTTTCTCACATTGTTTGATTGCGTTGGAGTCATTTTATTATCTAATATAATAACTTATATTAAAGAGAGGCAAGCCTTATAAAACCCAAATTAATTTAAGTAGCCAAAACAATATACAAGCCAAACATTAGTTAAACATCCTCCAGATGTTGAATACCAAAGATAGAGCCTCCCTCAATAGGTAATGGGTTGTGCTAAGCAAGAATCTATTGTCAGCTTGAGTAAATTAATCTTAATATAATTTTTGAGTAAATCAAGTTTGTAAATCAAACATTCTATCTCAATTTGTGCATGACGTAGCTTATATGGACTACCGAAAAGGATTTGACTGTGTACCCCACTGCAGACTGTTGGACAAACTTCAAGCATATGGCATCAAAGGGAGCTTGCTTGCATGGATCAAGGGCTTTTTGACTGACAGGAAACAGAGAGTGCTAGTCAATGGTGAGAAGTCTTCATGGTGTAATGTTTCGAGTGGAATTCCGCAAGGTGCTGTGCTTGGCCCTGTACTCTTTGTGATATTGATAAATGACTTGCCAAACGAGCTAGACGGAAATGTAAAGATATATGCAGATGATACAAAACTATACCGGCATGTAAACACAACTGATGACCATGATGCAATGCAAGCTGACCTGAAGAAACTGAAAGCTTGGTCAGAAAAGTGGCAGTTGCACTTTAACGAAAAAATATGCAAAGTGATGCATCTTGGCAGACCTCTTGATGCAGAACCTTATCGGCTTGGGCAATCAGTCATGACTTTCACTGAAGGCGAAAGAGATTTAGGCGTCCTTGTAGACAGGGAATTTAAATTTCATCATCATACAACAAGGACAATGAAGAAAGCAAACCAGGTTCTTGGGTTAATCCAGAGGGCCTTTTCAACCAGAAATAAAAGCATGATTCTGCCACTGTATAAAACAATGGTACGACCAATCCTGAAATATGGAAACGCGGTCTCGGGTCCCACCTATGCAACTGATAAGGTGAGGATAGAAAAGGTGCAAAGAAAGAATACTCGATTAATTCCTGAAGTCAATGATCTAAACCGTTTATTTTGGGGGAAGAAACCGGAAACCTTTTGCAGGAATTTTATTTTAAATTTATATTTTCCATTCCATTGTGTTCACCGCCGATTATCAAGGAGATATTATCAAAAATGTTTTAAAATCATGAAAGAGTTGAACGAATCATTCCAGGTCAGTCTTCCAGCGAGTGGCCAATGGACAGGACCCGATGGGTCATAACTTAAAGTCAACAAAGCCAGAGTGCGACTGATAACTCGTCAACGTTTCTTCTCAAGCAGGGTGTCAGTACTTGGAATTCGCTTCCTCAACTGGTCATTGACTCGGAAAATGTAAGAACCAGTTTAAAAAAAGGTTCACATGATGGCAAACAAACAGCTCACGGTAACAACTCGTAGTCAGTGATACAGTGTAATATCCAATGAATGTGGCGTAATATTTAAAATATGACAAGAGCAGGACCAACAGGGCTTATGAGCCTAAACCTGATAATCAAGTACATCAAGTACATCATATACAAAATGTAATTCAATCATATCCATCTCAGAGCAAAAGAAGACGTTTCTCTTATGTATAAAGACGTCAGTTCTAGTTCCTTGGTGCTATACTAAATATGCGCTTCAAGACTATTTACGAACCAGATATTGCACGCGACCACCTATGACCACGATCCGTAACAATAGAAGACAACTCTAACTGCTGTGTGGTCTCAACTCTCGGAGCATTAACAGATGCAGATGCAATGCACATACTTAACACACGTGCCAGACAAGACCATTACAAATGGACATACAAATGCATCTGATGAACATGGCGTCGTCTGGACATAAAATAAACTGTCAGCCACCATTCGAATACTGCATATCATGCTGGTGGAACCCCTTCAGCTGCTGCCACTTCAGTCGACATCTGATACCTGCCGTGATACTACAGTGTCGAGGCATCATTGGCGAAACGGCGTCTGGCCGACGACCTTTAAAACATTCTCAGAGGAGAAGGCCATGCCATTATGCTCAGCAGGGAACGACACATGGGCGGCAGAGTGAATTAATCAATGTTTGATTACACACACTTCCTTATATTCTAAGGTCAGGAAGTTGTCTGCTGTTTTTTCAAGGCACCGTATCCGATAATTGGTCGATTGGTGTTGCGAGCCGGTCTCCGATCGGGCAGTCGTTGCATCAGCAGTGCATTTCACCTATTCATTCACACAGGGTGGCGGAGTTCGACAGCCTCTGCTGAGCAGACCAGTACCGGGTGGAGAGTCGACAGCGTGACGTCAAGGCGGATAACGGGACAGAGCAATCTCGGCCAACTCGGGACGAAGAGAGAGGTGAAAACAATGGTGACAACTTGGTATCATTTGTTTTCGAGTGGTACAAAGTTCAGTCTACTGAACTGACCTACTGAACCTCTAAATTCAGTCTAAGAAAAACAACACACAGAAGGTATTGTGTAGCCAACAGGAGCTTCTGCAGTATGTCCACTGTCCAGGTACATTCGATACAAATGTCATTTATGCGTTATTTGTTGTTGTAGCATGAATGCAAGTTTCCGCAAATATGTTCCAACTTCCCAGCAACTGTTCACCTGGCATTTTCAAGGACCGCGAATGTCAGACGTCACTACACATGGCCAGCGGAAAGCAGTAGCGATGAGATACTGACAGCTCCATACCCGACGACAGCAATGTTAGAACCGACACTACGCGCTGGTCGGAAATCCTACATCATCTTCGTCGGAGCGATTAAATTAGGATTTTCATTTAACCAAACGCATTATAAATAAAACATAATTTCAAACAAATGATGGTCATTTTTATTTCCATTGTAACCAGTGAAGCAATTACATTGAGTGTCCAAGTTAAAAAAGCAAACTCTCTATGTCAAGGCTGCATGAATTTAGCTGCATCTGACGGGTTACTGAACCAGTTTGGGCTTGGCATGCTACTACGCCTTTGCTTTTATATGAGGTCACGTCAGGGCGACTACTCGTCATGGTGTTAGTGTGTGTTAGGGGGGGGGGGGAATCGTACCAGCCTCGGGTCAGCATTTTTAGAGAGGCAACAACGAGAGCTAAGACAGGTATAGAACGCTCCAACACAGCAGTCATTCTTTCTTCGGGGTTTGACAAACAATATGTCACTTTGCTTTTATCCCGCAAAGCCGTAGGTTCGTGGCAGTGCTTTCTGGTCTCTTTGTGCATGAGAATGAGAAAAGATCGCGATTTTTTATGTCCCCGTTTATGTGGCTCTTAGGTTCTTAGCTTCTTCTCTTATCCCCCCCCCCCTGTAACTATTTCGACAAATTTCCTCAGCATCGTCAGCAGTATTCCGAACAGGCAAACCACGATTGCGTTCCCTAAAACCATGACAAAAACACCACACATCCGACACCGTTTGCTATTATTACGGCCCGAATTGCAGTTCTGGAATCAGCATTCCTATACCGAGATAAACTGACATTGCGTACCAGTTGGGCGCGATGAGGCCATTCACGTTTCACAAAATTGAATCACCAGTTTTGTTCCCCTGCGCGAGAAAGTGCGAAGTTTGTCAGGACATGCATCACAAATATTCGGGAAAACTTCGTCTATTCAGATCTCTACTCGTAATTATGCAAACATGAACACACCAGTTTGATAAAAACAAAAAACAAGTGGCGTTAGCCCTTGCCTGGGATGGAGGCCTTGTATCTAAACCTCACCCGGGTAAGGGGCAGGGGGTTGATGCCACCCCTTCGGTTTTTCGGAAACAACTCGCGTAGTTATCAACCAATCACGATGAAACTTTCAGTACTCGACTTTTGCAAAAATTGACACATACTCTGAAAATAACGACCTTCTGTCTCCCATGACCCGTGACCTCTAGCCTGTTTCTCAAGGTCATGTCAGGCGCAAATGGCGTCCCGTAGTATACATATTTGTAACTTGTGCAGTTTCCGAGTGTTTGTTGTTCAGATGCATATGCACAGGTGTTTCCAGTTGCGGTTTCCACTGAGATTGTGACCTCGATGGACCTTTTCAGATGTCAACCGAGGTCACTAATCTTCGATGGCATCACATTACTTTTTGGATTCTGGCAGTTTCTAGGACATTTTGTGACGTTGATTTCAAGTATAGGATCCATTTTACAGAATCATATGTTCCACTGGGGTCATGCACTTCTACAGGTCATTCAAGGTCACTGACCTCAGATGACCTGACATAACCTTTTAGGAATTTGGCAGTTTCTAGAACATTTTGTGACGCTGCTTTAAAATTTGGCACCCATTAATCATAATAATATGTTCATTCACAATTTTAGCTTGATTTAAGCTCAATTTTACGCATTTACGATTTGATGACATCCGGGTCATTGACATGATCTCAGAGGTCACCTAATAACCCAGCACCATAACATCGGGTGTCAATGGCTTCCTCTCGCCATGAGCAGCACGCTCGTTTTCGAATTGAAGCTCTAGCTCAATTAGAGTCGAAACACCATGGGGTCGTACCCCCTACCCGGACACGCAGTGATCTTACCCTACCCGGGCGAGGGTGGTACCCGCGCCCCACTGGGCCTCTGCATTTCCCGCGCCCTACTGGACTGGGGGGGGAGGGTATTTGAAAACCCCCTTCTAACTCGGCTCCTATGGCACGTAGACCAAAACAAAAAACACTGTTCGAACTTCAAACCGTCATCAAAAATCATTTCGAAATTATTTCAGATTTTTTTCCGCTACGTCAAAATTCATGTAATTCATGTCATCAAAATTCAGATGTCATCGAAGGTCAAATTTTCCAGTTTTAGGACATCGCTCCAGAAACCCCCAAATATCTCGGGAACTATGCCTATCTAGAAAAGAAACGATCACAAAGACAATCGCCAGCCATTGACATTTGCAATCGACCTGGTTGTCCTCTCAAATGGGACCTTCAGGTCAATAGTTTGGCTCTAGAGTCATTAAGTAAAAAGGGACTATTGGCAAAACATATTTCGCAAATAACTTCTTACCTAATAAATATAACGCGATACTGTTTTCGCCATCGTGTTTGTTTCGTCCAAGGCGATTTAAATTGTAATTCTTATAACTGTAAGGTTTCAATATTAAAATCCCCAGGTCAAGGTAAGTGATGACAAACAAGTAGGTCATGTTGCCATTATAGGAGGAGTGTCTCGACGAGACAAAAACATGGTGTTGAAAGTTGCACCCCTCTATCTGCATTATGTCCATAGTTATTGACGAAAGGTGTGGTGACCTACGATGTCCTCAGATGACCGTATGGGTTACTGAACAAAACCTGCACTTGGATCATACATAATATCCTATGATAACATTATCCAGAAGGAAATGAACTGATATCGTCGAAAAATAAAACATTTCAATATTTCTCTATTGACTTATAATAGGGAGGTCACAAAATTGACCCGACCTCAGGTCACCGATATAAAAATCCGTGATACACGTTTTGTAGATGCTGATGACTTAATGTAATTATAAAAGCTTGATATGAATCCCTTAAAAACTGTGGTCATGGCACGACCGCAAACTTTTTGGAGGTGAGGTCACTTGACCTGACCTGGTGACCTGACCTAATCCGAAACGAAACTTGAATTTTCGCAAAATGTGCGGAAAGGATCAATGATAAGTTATGCCAAATTTGGCGGCGGCGCTAAACGCCGCCGTTTTTTCGCTATCTCGATCCAAACCGCAGGAGGGGGGGGGGGGTGTTCGACAAGAGTTCTTACATGGGGGTGGCTACTAGTATTCCCCCATGGCCAGCCGAGCCCATGGCTAATTGGGGTAGGCCGGGATGGGAAAATTTCTAGATCATGGCTGTGGCTATGGCTTGTGGCTGCTAGTCTATACTGATATGTTGCATCAATCTTATCAAACCAATCTGGTTAAAGAAGGCCTGGCATGTTGCCATAACATAGAACTGAAAATAAACACAAAATAGTGATTTACAGAAAATCCTCAGGCTGGCAGCAACGGCAGCCATTGACATTTTGGGATGTCTGTGGCTGTGATGCCATGGCTGTGGGGCGGGCTAGGCTAAGGAAAAAGTGGATCCATGTTCGAACTCTAGTTTTCAAACCCCACTCCCCCAGTGGGGCGCGGGTTAAGCCACTGGAACCTCTCCACATTTCCCCAGGGTTCTCACTCCTCCTAAGTCCCCAGTCCCCCGTAACTTCACCCGCAATCACACTCTGGACCTTCTGTAAGTGACACTAGCCACCACGTTGATTGGCCTTCAATGTACTACGCCGCGGACACACACACACACACACACACACCGCTCCCAGCGTGCGTCGTAGCAGACAAAAAAGCGTGTGACCCCGGGTGAGCCGCCGCGGCGTGGGTGGGCGGATGCGTCGGCTGTCGGCGGCCGGCGGGCAAGGTTACACCAAGGCCGGCCCCATCAGCCCCATCTCCACTCGGTTCCGACCCGTCAACCAGCCAGCCGCACGGCCAACACGCCACCAGTCCTCCTGCCCCTGACCGTCAAGGTCGGCGGCTTGAGGAGGCCCTTGGTCAGCTGAGGCTCACTTGGATGGCTTGATGGACTGGGGACCCTCAGCTGCATGAGAGGATATTTCTAGGCGTGACAGGGCCCTTGCCAGGTTTCAGGGGCCCTACGTCGGTCTGAGAGTGCCAGGTCTGAACACGCTCTTGCTGGGTTTGAGAGGGTCCATGTCCCTGGAAGTACTGGCGGCCGCAGGGGGGCATGGGGCCATGCCCCCCTTTGGTCTTCGAAGGTGGCGCCAACGTATCTTTTGCCGCCCCCCTTTGCTCGAGTCTAATCGTTAATTGTAAAAAAAAAAAAATGTTTTGAAGCAGTCATAATCCAGCTATCCAGAATAAAAAATTGACAATTTCGCGGCATGACAGATGTAAGTTTAGATCCACAAAACTTAAACATACCTAATAAATTTCACAGCGGAAAACATTTGTGCAAAATTTGTACGTCTATCTTGCATGCATTCGCCAATGTTAGCTTGATACATTTGTTTGTCCGCGGTTCCGCGGCGTTAAGTCTCGGAAAAAGCTCGTACAGACCAGCTTTCTTCCGGCGTTCCGCCAGTTGACACTCGGCGCGTTTAGTCTGCGTTTTTTATCGTTTCGGATGACGCAGCCGCGAAGTCGCTGAAGATGCGCGGAAAGTCGCAGCGATATCGCAGCCTCCGCACGCCGAATGGCCCAGTGTGCGGCCGTCATTATTGTTCCGTAAATATGTATAGTTATTATTATCAAATGTATTATTGAGCGGTCTGCCAATGGCCATGGTGATCCAAGGCTAATAATGTATATGCAAAACTATATTCATTTAAATATATTTCATCATACCGAGATGTGCAATCAGGAAAAGGGGTTACCCGAGGCTTGGCTCTACTCACGGTCTGATTCTAATATGAAATTTCCGTTTTCCACGACCTAAAATCAAATTTGTCACGCCGCTTTGCGCCGTCACATCAAAGGCCAACGTCTTCGTCTTCGGTTCGTCGTAATGCTGAATTGAATGCAATTTTAGCTTCTCATCCTCTACACGGCCCACCGCCTATATTTCTGGGTTTTAATAAGCAAATCCGTAAAATAAATCGCGCCGTTTCGTGGCGATAAATAATAAGTACCTATTATAACATGAAATATACATAAAACATGCTGCAAAGATTTAACCCGGCATTACCTGGGGTCTCAGCCAAACGCCTTTGGCTGGGGGGGGGGGTCACACACTAACTATCTTTCGAACCAATAACCACAGCGAGACTCAAAAGGCAACAATCGAAAGCTTTCAATGATATGCATCTAAAACATACGCGAACTATTCAAGATAAGGTCACATATCAGGTCACGGTCAGGTCAAAGTTGAGATATTTGAGTTTTTGGGCCATAATTTCCATCCAAAGCCTTAGATTGATAATATTATTGCAGAAAGTGCTATAAAAGGTTTTAAAAGAAAGTGCTCTAAAACCTTTTCATCTCTCCGCACATAAGCAAACGTGAAATTGTAAGCAAAGGTAAAGGTCAAGATTAGGTCACATAAGGTCACTATTGGCAAGAGGTTTACGAAGTCATGCCACACATGTGCTATGGGTTATTGTACAAGTATAAATCGACAGAAGCAGCCAGTTTTACAACCTAATACGATATAAAGTCAATGTCAGGTCACATAAGGTCAAAATTTAACATTGATAATTCTAAATAAAAAGGCGTGTTCCTTAACCAGTTTTGTCTCAGCAATACAGTGCTGGCATTTAATTGTTTTTATCTGGTAATTACAAGACGAAAAACGGAATTCCAAAATATTACATCATTAATTTCTCATACTTAGGAAGGAAGCCATAAGTACGTCAAAAATAATGCTATTGCCTTTAAATTTGATTTGGGTATCGTCCACATATAGTTCTCCTACATGCATATATTGTTTTTGAAATATTTGAAAAATGTTGATTTTGAGGGCATTTACAACAACAAATGTTTCAATAAAAAAAACTTTTGCGGGTAATTTTTTTAAACATCCGAGATAACCATTTTCTGGCCTTTGCTATTGCTATCTTTTGACATTTTGTAATGCATTATGCTTAAAAGGGTATGTGTACGGTCTGTTTAAATTAGGTTTATTTTTGTTTCAAACTCGTGTGTAGTGACGTCACTCAATTTCACATATCTCGAACTTTGTGGACAAAATTGCTTCATTTTTGCACAGAAGTCGTCAAATTGATGTTGAAAAGAAAAAGACCTGAGGTTTCGCGTTAATAACCCTGTTCGTTTTTTAGCTATTGTGAAAATCCCTCAGGGCGTTTTTCGACCCACCTCCCTCCAGCCAATGGTGGATTAAATACAAGCATACAAAATGGGGGTACATTTTTGCGTCATTTTAGCCGACCTCCCCTCCTCTAAAAAATTATCGCCGACGCCACTGATCAATGTGACCTGTGGTAGTACTGTGTGACTGAATTACGCTGCATCCCTTTAGTGCAAAAATCCGTTGTTTTGAAATAAAAGTAAGATGAAAGCAATTTATGCGCTACCATTTCAATGTGATGATTTAACTCAGTCACTGGTTTTGTTAATCTGGCACCACCACCTCTATGAGGTTAAAGGTGTGGTCGTCTCGGTCGTCTGTTGTTGGAAATAATTGATGGACATCGCTTGATTACAACAGCTGTGAAGTGAAGAGAAGCAGTTTGATATCAAATATCGTTCAGTACAGGAATGTAACGGGGGAGGGGGGAGTTGGGCAGAGCCATGCCCTCGAACAAACCAATTTACCTACCCTAGATCAAATGTGATTCTGCTGACGGCCCTCCCCACCCGATCAACAACATCTCGCTGACGGTCCGATACCCTCCCCCCGGTCAACAACTTGTTACCAATAG